>JANHFX010008006.1:34398-46691 GCA_027560015.1 Chloroceryle amazona
AGGTTGTGGAGTCTCCTTCTCTGGAGATTTTCAAAACCTGCCTGGATGTGTTCCTGTGTGACCTGTGCTGGATTATATGATCTGCTCTGGCAGGGGGGTTGGACTCGAAGACCTCCAAGGTCTCTTCCAACCCCTGACAACCTATGATCCTGTGACTTTCCCAATAGGAAACATTTTGTTAGCTCAATACTGATCCCACCTCCCAGATATTTTTATGAGTGTGGTGAACAGGACAAGTCTTAGCACAGAATCTTGTGAGACTTTATTATGAATTTGGTCTTTCTCCCATCATCTGTTTCTGGTTTTCTTTCATTACAGGCTAAGCAGACCTTTTCTTTCCATGATGGTCCCTTACCAATCTATTACTCCAACCTTCTGAATGTAACTCAGATCATAGTTTTTTCTGACATATAGAGCTCTACAAAAATGAACCTTGATAATAAATCTCAACTTGGAGGAAGTAAGAAAACATACGGGCAATTGAAATTGGGTATGTCATGTTTAAGAAATGGCACAGTCATAACCAAAATAACCTAAACCTGTTTATTTACATGCTATAATTTCCAAATAAGTTAATACTTTTTAAATGTTGCATATGGAACCAAGCTTCCCAAAGGTCAAATAATTGCAAGGTTTTGTTGGTTTTGTTTAATTTATGCTTACCTCTATTTTTGGACCCATGACATTTTATTTACTTGTGCTAATATAAGGCTTCTGCCAGGAATAAAAGCAGTGGCTTACTGCTTTCAAGTCTACTCTTTGCCTGCTAAAGTTCTACATGCTTTTATTCTCCAGACTTACCTGTAGACCTCTAGGGCATCTTCTCACACATTAGATCTCATGGGTATGATGAAGGTTGAATCAGTGAAAGCAAAAAGATCAAAGAAAGACCACAGAGCAGTGCAGAGGTCTGCAGGGAAGTATAAGATAGGAGCCCATTCTGTAAGTCTTACTTGTATAGGAAAAGACTCAACAGCTCCACTTCTTTACTCATCAGTCTGTGTTCCAGTTTAACGTATAAATCGTTTGGGAAAAGACTATACTGTGTCTTGTCCAAAACCTCACACAATAAAGTCAATACTGCTTGACACACATGCAACAAAGTTCATCTCAGAACTCTTTATTACCAGACCATTCCTTAGAAACACTTTCCTCTGTGGCCTCTAATTCCTCTGCACAGCTGCAGAAGTTATATCCATGTACCCTAGCATTCACCCACATATGTCCACAGAAATGGGACAATTAATGCTTATGTTGTTGCCCAGTGGCTAGGTAACAGGTACTGAAACTTTAAAACACCTCAGCCTAAGTTGCTTTCTATTCAGTACTTAGAATCTGGCTTCCAAATTAAACTATTTTCAATTTTTCTTTAAATAGCACAAATCACGTTGTTATAGTTGCATATCTGGACAACGAGATACACACACCTCTCCAGTGCCCTTTGCTTGAATTTACCTCTTCCCATTATCACCAAAGTATTCTGGCAGCCCCATAAATTTGTCCATGGGGTTGAAGGATTTGGGTTGAGTGGGAAGGGGATTTCAAATTTTTCTTCCTAGAAGGAGAACCCTATGGAACTTCCTTGAAGGACGGATGAAAAAAGGCTGCCATGACCTCACTTCATATGAAACCCAGACTGGATTCTAACTTAAGCAGGTTAATGAGTTGAACAGTCTGACACATTCATTTGATAGGCAGTGATGAAAGGCTAGCTGTCAGATTTAATTTGTTTGAAGATAAGCTGATTTATTGCTTACAAGTAATACAGCTGGCACGGGGCATGTTTCTGAGCAGTGGTGTATTTCAAACACTGCCACAGAAACGTTCAGTTCTGGTAGAGGACATTCACTGTGCCTGAAAAATAAATGCAGTTTTTGAAATGTTGTTTCAAGCTATCATTTTTCTGTATCTTCCCATGTGAAAAAAATAAAAATGTTTTTTTCCACAATAAAAAAAAAAATCTTTTTTTTTTTCCCATATCTAGCTGGTACACCATAACCACTTATACGTATACATAGACACTTGAATCATACCTTTAAGTCTTAAAAACTGAATTGCACTCTATTTATAAAGACATTTGGGAAAGTTGTTTTCTTGATGCTGTAGCAATCAAAGTTTTCCTCTCTGCATGTTCCTTCACTTTGCACTTGTATCAGTATCTCCTAATACTTTTATGCTTTACCACCATTTTGAAGCAAAAAGAAAGCTCAGACCTACTAAATAACAAAGATACAGATAAATTTATTTAATAGCCCAAAGTAGGCCTGCCACATGACTTGTACTGGTACGTGGCTTTTTAATTAATTCTGAACAAGAAGTTTTAAATGGGAAAAAGATTAAACAAATTGCCCTTACAGGTTGATCAATGGAAGGAGAATTAAAAGCAGCAGGGGAGTCAACAGCGCTGAAGGACTACAGGGCACAGAGAAGCTTAGTGACAGAACAGGAGGTGGAACATTGATAGGGGATACCTAGTAGAATCAGAACAATTAGAAAGGACAGATATAAATACAGAGAAACTGGACAATGTATAGAAGTCAAAAGGTCTCAAGGTGTTTAATAGAAATAAAGAGTGAGGAGGCTGGGTGGGGGGGTGTCTACTGGAGGAGGCAGGAACTGGAGATAGCAAGCTACCACTGCCTGCCTTCTCCAAGGCCAGGTCAGGTCCTGCAATGGAGAAGCCTCCATATGGAGCACTGTCAAAGGCAGGAGGTTAAAACAGAGAGCAGCACAAAATCTAACCTCATGCAAACAGAAAATTTTGGTTTTAAGATCTGAAGTGGGCATTCCAGAAAAAGCAAAAGAAGACGAAGATGATAAAATCAGATATCCTGGTTTCTGTTGCCTCTACAACTACTGCTCCATTTTCTGCCCTTCTCCAAGTTCACAGGCAGGAAATATTAGCTCAGACTTGGAATTCCCATCCCCACCTCCTTGACTACTCCACTTTCATTTTTTTCTCTTGATGACCACTGAAATTACTTTTACCAAACTCTCAAAGGATCTTTTCCTTGTCCTCATCTGTCTTCCACACATCTCTTTATCCTCTTAACAATTTTTTGCATCAAGAAGCAGTACTGCAGCATTTGTAAATGTCACTTAAAAATGTTTTTAAAATGGACTGGAGAAAATGGATTGGTATTATTTTATTTTAATAGAAAGAAAAGCTTAAAAGTATTTCAGTTGTTTATTAAAAAGGGGACTCACTGTGGTAGTACTTATTTTATAAAGGTTATTTAAATAACATCAGGTACCCAGATTTTACCAGTTTTGGTATCAGGAAACAATGCAGTGGCATTTTATCTTAGTCAAGGGTATATATACTAATGAAAACAAAGGCAGTAAGTCTTCTTGTGAGACAAAGCTAGAAAGAAACTGCACAAGCCCCAGCAAGAAACAAAGCATCTGCAGCCAACAGGAAGCTCACGTTCCACATTTACCCAGAGTTTTGTAGAGATGATTTCTCGGGGAACAGGGCTTGAATTGTTCTCATTCTGCTTGGAAAGAAAAGGCTACAGACCTCATATGAAGAGGAGGCTTATGGGCCATTCACAATAGTAGCAGCATAAAAGAAATATTTATTGTTTTTGAAACAGGAAAGGCAGAAAAGGGAGTTGCATTAAGTATCCTAGGCATGGCCATCAGACTGACAGGGAAGCCTACCACCAGGATTCACAACAGCCACCATTTCCAGCTCTTAATGCCAACTTATGCTATGCCTGTCCCTGCAGCACCCAAAGGCCTCCATGGGTTGAGGTAACAGAGCTTCTCTCCCTGGTAACTAGATGCCCTACCAAGAAGGGCTTAAGATATTTGATGGCCTTAATAAGTATTTCTTATAGCACAGGGCTTTATTTTTTGGATTTAAGTCTTGTAAGACAATATAGTGCTGTCTGATCTCACTACAGTAATGGCCTCTGTTGGCCACCCCTAGCTGAAAAACCTGCCTTGCACAGGCACATTTGCCTCTCAGGATGAGGTTTGTCTTTCATGGGAAACCATCACCCTCCTTCCAGAGGTGCTCAGGTCAGTACTGTGATGAACTTTGCTACAGCTACAGCTCTGCAAGCTGCAGGCTGCATAAAGAAATATAGGTTTATCAACTCATATTGCTCTCATTAACGAGAGCTGATGTAAAAGTGGAAAAGAAATTAGAAGTCAGTACTGATTCTGAAGCTCTGCCAAGTGTATTCTGAAGTGTATTAATTGTCTCTGGGACAGAAATTGCACGTCCAGGACCATTTCTTCCTATCTGAAATAGCAATTACCTACTGAAAAGTCTTCATTCAGCTGTAAAATCTAACATAAAAATCTTGTTGAAAAAAAAAACCTGAAGGGCAATCCTTTAATGCAAGCAAATTTTTCTTCTGTATCTACTAAACCTCACTGTTTATCTTTCCTCAAGTAGCATCAAATGACTATATTTTCCTATCAATGCTCATAGAGGGGGAACACTGAGAATATAAACTCCCAGGTATGACCGTATGTTTTTCCTGCTTTAAGCAACAGTATTTTTCCAGCATCTTATACTGGGATTCCTATCTTGACCATGTGAAATTCCACATGATATTTATTGGTCATTTCTGTCTCCCTTGTTTATGATTTCTGTCTCCCTTGTTTATGATCCATGTCCCCCTTGATTAGCTCCTTCAGTCTCTCAATCCTTAGCAATACCTGACATCCCAAAGCCAAACCAAAAGTGCTTTCAGAAATGCAGGCATTCCTAAACAGAGAGAGAAGATGAACAGATTCTCCTGTTTTCTGACTCCTATGGCAATTTTAAGTGTCTGAAATCTGTATCACCTTTTCTGCCTGGAAAACAGACCAATGACGTCTTGTAAGCTGCATGTGAGCACCACAGTTTTGCCTCCCAAATCTTCTTAAAGGGAATTTCTTTTTCTACATTCTTTTACCACAGTCCTAATTCTACTTGAAATTGCTGACATTACCTGGATTTAACCAATGAATTAACAGTCCAATTTTTTGGTTTAACTTTTACATTACTATTCATTATGTTGTTGTTTATCATTCTTTTAAGTTGTCAATTTGTTCCAATTATGATTTTCAAAATGTAGCCCATTATCAATAAAAAAAAGTAATTGCACATTACTTGCATTTATCTCCGAATTTGCAAAGTTCTGTAACTATAAATAAAATTCAGATGGAGTCAGTAAGACCAATTTAAAAACAAAAAAAACAAAACACATAAAAAATAAAAACAAACAACCCCACAAAAACAAAATAAAACAAAGACCATTCTACTGCTAGTGAGCTTAGTCTCTGAGTCACCACAAGCAATGTGACATCCTGCAAGACACCACAGTGTCCACGGCATGCCAAATTCAGATCAATCCTTCTGAAGAGCACAGATGGAGCAAGTAACCACTACTCTTTGCACAGCCAACATATAGTATAATACCATTTTGCTTCTTGGAAATGTACATTACTCTTTCCTAAATACATATTTTTATATTTGACACCTGCATCCCAAATAAGAGACACAGACAGGTATGCAGTGGTATACTTATGAGTAATGGGGTGGTCCACACACGTTTTGTACCCTGGGAGAACTCAGAGAAGCAACACTGAACCTTAATCCTAAATTTCTGGATGGTTACCAAAAGTTCCTCTGCTGCCATGCACTGTACGATCCTAAGGGAATTTACATGAACAGTAGATTTACTTTGAATTTTAAAAAATTCTAAAAGTAAATGTACCTCTCTTATCATCTCATTGACATCTATGAGTTACTAAAATCATTGTGCTAGAATTATACAGAAAAAACCTTGTGCATTAGAGCATCGCCCTTGTATTTCAAAAGCATTTAGCTGCTGTCACTTGGAATGCAAAGACAATTGGCATATCAGCATGATCCAGGAGAATATAATGCACTAGTTGAAATGAAGCCAAGCTCCAACATCGTATCACTACGCTGCTGCTGTACGCCAAGTAATTGTGTATCTGCAACACTGCACACAGAACCTATTTGTGAAGCATTTAAATTAGGTTGGCACACATTTCAAGACCTTTCCATGATAATGCAGAAGAGCAATTATTCTATCTGCATTCCTGCTTCTCAGATGCTTGGCCATAATTAAGTACCTTAGGGATAAAAAGTGGAGGTCACAAATACTTCTACCTGGAGACAAAAACTGGTGAAGAGATCAGTAGGAAGTTGGAAAGGGAAGCAAAATAAACCAGATGAAGAACAGTCTTTACCCGACTGAAACACATTATACTGCAGCATTTATTTTAGTTCCAGGGGAAGGAAAGATATAGGAAGCAGGACATCTTCAATGAGCAACAAAAGGCGGGGGGAACTCAGCTAGACAGACCCAGCAATATTAGAAGAACACAGCAGGCAAAACAAAATTTCTGAACACTTTAGATTTATATAGTCCACATATTTGAGCACGACAGCTCATCAGAGCTTCAGGCAAGAGAAAAGCTTAAAACCACAGGCATTGGTAACAGCATCAGTGACCTGAATGAAGAGACTGACCTGAGACTGTGTCAGCTGTCATGGTGACATCCTGGCGCCTGTTGTACTTTGGATTTTTGCATACTATGAAGAGTTCGAAAGAAATTTTTCACTCTAGAGATTGTGACATTCAATAGCAGCTATTAGCTAACTGCTTTTAACTGTGAATTTATTTGGTTTCAGCAAGAACAGAAATAAATATTTTCTGAAGGTTTTGTTTGTAGAGCTTGTTAGGATGGGAAAGGGCAGCTTTAATGAGCAAACTTAACAAAACCCTGTAAAACTGATACTTCTAATGCTGACTACAACATTTGCACAACCTTATATCTAAATCTGCAGATGTCATATTTTAGCAGAAATGGTGCAATCAACCCAGAGTTCAAAATATGAGGAAAGCCCTTATGATACCCAAGACATTTCAAAGCCACGTGCCAGAACAGAACCTAATCAACTAACCAAAGAAAAGCAGGGTTTTAGTCAGGAACTACACAATAGATATATAACTTCAGTTTTAGCTCACAACTCTGATCACAGAAGATTTCCATGGGCAACATTGCAGCCCCTGACCCAGCCTGAAAGGGGCACAGAGATGGAGACGTTAAATGAAGGGCCAGTTTGTTCCACAGAAGGTTGCACAGGGGAGAGGTAGGTGGTGGGCAGAAGGCCTGATATGATCTGCTCAACTCTGGACAGCTCTGAATAAAGCACACTCAGGGTTGTGCACTTCAGTACATAGCTAAGCTGGGCATTATAACCTACCTCCATTATGCTTTATAAAAATGGAATCCAGTCAGAGAACAACACCCCCAAATATCACTCAAAAACAATTTACATCTATTTCACATGGCAGTTCAGGTCAATAATCCTATACAGAAGAAAAAAACCCAAACCTAGAACTGCACTGAACCAGAAATGCACTAATTGTTCTTTTTATATTATGATAGGAGTTTAAATTCTAATAGAAATATATAGGACAGCCCCAGGCCTGTAAAGCTTACCTTTTATAAATGTAAGGTGAAAAACAGAAAGACAGATGAACTGATTTGTTAAGGAAGCACATGCTGAGAAGTTTCCCATACTTTGCCCAGTCCAGTGCTTTATCTACAGCACTACTCTCTGAAGGCAGCCATATTTTACAGGAAATTTCTTGATATTGTAAGGCATGAGGAAAACTGAAAACAAAACAAGACATGGACTTATAGTGGCATTTTCAATTAAAGCCAGGATGCTGTTCTTTTCATCAATATTTCACAGAACATGAACAAACACTGCTTGAAGCAGTAAACTGAAATCATCAATAGCTTACTAAATGTACTTTATGTGTTTCTAGAATGACATCAATATATTTCAAAGAGCAGATGAAACCACCAAAATTTCACCTATCTTGAAACCAACCCAAGGACGTGCATAGACTGAGAAATATGAATAACAAGCTCTGTCTCATCAAGGCAGCAGCCAACACAGATTAGGTATACTTTGATACGTAACTTTTGGAATATCTTAGAAAATCAAGAAAGATACTTTTCTATTTGACTAATAGCACTGAGAAGCATGGCTCATCCTTTTCCAGAAACTTATTCTACATTTTAAAAACCTGCAAAAGCACTAGAACCTACAAAAAGATGTGCAGGATGACATTTGAGTTGAAGAAAACTGTAAAAGAGCAAAACCAAAGAAAATAAAGGCAGATGAGAGTTGGGAATGGTTAATATTTTCTAATCAATGCAGAGGCCAATAATTTTATTCTGAAAGGTTTTCCTTTTCATTGCCTGTTATCATTCTTTACTACAGCTTCAAGGGTGATGGTAGTGAAACACTCATGTCATGAAAAGAATCTATTTCCTCACAGCACAGTTGTTGGTATAGAACCTCCTCCTAATGACCCAATTCTCAACATCTAAAAATTTTTAAAATCTTGAAACCATCCATATTCCAGGCTTAGCTTTAATTTAACCTTGACCCAGTCTGAACTTCTGACTTCTGGAATCCAAACTAAACTGTTTTAGCCTTCATTAGCTCTACATCCATTCCTTAAGAACCTGCCACCTCAAAGAAAAATCCTGTTCACACAGAAGTATCAGAGAGGCGAATGTCTTTGGCTTGGATTACTCAAAGTGAAATCCATATTAAAGGCCTTCTTCCAGTTCCCTTATTCTTCTGTTACCTACTCACGTCCACCTAAAATTTGTCAGCATATCTGCACAGAATCCTTCCTCTTCTGTCTCTCCCCTCAGAGCTTTCTTCTTTTTTTGATCTTCCATTACGCGTGTCTTTGCCCTTTGGATGGTACTCAAATGACTCTCTCGGCCACTGGTTTCCAGCAATTTGGGAAAATTGTAAACCAAGATTCCTTTCAGAATTAACCTTCCTGAATTCCATATCCTATTTATATTTCTTTCTAATTAACGCTGTGTATTTCCCACTATCATTTAGTAAGAATCCCTGCATTATCAGAATTAGCACTGACACAAGTTCAAATAGTGTCAGTATATACAGCCTCTGTTTCTTTCAAATGCTACAAAATTCACCCTATGTAACATTGTAAAGCACTTTATCTACTTTTTATGGCTTTTCAAAAGTACTAATTACCAATATAACCATCCCTCCTCCACAGATTTGCCTCCTACAAGAACATCCACTAATAATTACCCTCTAAATAGCACCTTTCAAAATCAATTCAAAATGCTTAGCTCCCAGGAAGAAGACTTTAAAAAAACAAAATAAATAAATGCTGCAAAGTATACTAGCCAGCTCCAGTTTACAGATATTTCTCATTGTCTCAAACTATGTTTTTTTTTTACCAGGGGGTTCAACAGTGATCACTAATACAAACAGATATTATGTGACAAGGTAAAAATAAAGTATTTTAGCAGACCTCACATCTTTTGTACATATGAACAACTAACAGTCTACCAGGACTTTACTTCTGCTACCCACAGTTCTCAACCTTCTGGCCACACTCTTCTTTATGCACCCCAGGAGACCATTGTCCTTCTTGGCCACAAGGGCACATTGCTGTTCCATGGATAACTTATTGTCCATGGGGATTCTAAGGTCCCTCTCCATGGGGCTGCTAATTCACAGAGTCCTATTCTGGAGGGGTTTGTATGTTGTCTGTTTGGTTTTTTTTTAACAGAAAATGAAATGCAATGGCTTTCTATATGCAAGATATTGGACTATTGACTACCGTGCAGCTCACCCTTGGTGGCCTGGTGGCTATCTATTAAACTAGTCCACCAAATGTGAGGTCTGTAAGACTTTCCAAAACTGTGGCCCTCCTTAGTGTCTCCCTAACTATAAACTATAAACTATATATAAACTATATACACATCACTGATGCTTTTTACCAAGCCAATAATTTTGCAACAAGGTGGTTTATTTTTTATATATGATAAAGAGATTCTCATTAAGTACCCAAAATCCAATTCTGTTATGCATACAAAAATTAATTCCTACTGTAACAAGTGGATTTTAACTCAGTGTTTTGTGATCTTCTGTAAAATAGGCTAAAAAAAAAAAAAACCACAGTGAAATTTTCTCATTGGGAAATGAGGATTTGGTTTAATTAAAACATTTTGTGAGAACATAGGAATTTCATCAATATTTTAAACAAAAACAGTGCCAATGTTTTTGAAGTGCTTCATCCTCAAATGACATTGATATTTTGTCCCAATTAAGCACAAAATTCTGACATCTCGGAATCTCCCACAGAATGAAAACTCCCCGTGATCAGTTACAGCCTTGCGACTTGGGTCTGGAAGTGGCATGTGTCATGATTCAGTTCAAAGGGCATTTACAGTAGAAAAAACATCTCTTTTAACGTGAGCTGAAAAAGCTGTGGAAAAAAACACCACAAAAAATAATAATGTAAACTCTCTGCTTCTTCAATGGCATTTTTATTGTTCCTTGAAACTAAAATTGTCCACATCCCTTTTGCAGCAAAATTAAGATTTCTTTCAAGACAATCCACAGAAGTATGTATTTTTCAATGTATTGACTCTTCGGTTTTGTACATATGTGAAGAGGATTATTCCAGTCACACTCTGAACCAGCCTAATCACCAGCTTGCAGCAGCTGAGGGATGAACAGGGGCAAGAGGTCACCTTGCACAGCCATGCAGTCTTCACAGCAAAGCAAAACATGATAGTGAAATACTCCTAAAGCTCACCCACTTCCTGAACTTTTCAAATAATCTCAACATATAGATTTAGGAAGTCTTTTTTTCTACCTTCCTTTACAAATTTTGACTTGAATCTATCACAGTATCCAGTACTTGTATCATTAGAAGAGAGATGAGGCATGATGTTCCTTTACCCATCTTTGAGACTTCACTTGCTCTTAATATTCTGAGCGCTACCTCTTCAGTTACGCAAACTTTGGGGATTTTTTACAGGATTTCATCATGACTGATGTACAATGCTTCCAAGATTAGGAATTAGGTTTTAATTTACACTTCACCCAGCATGGTACTCATATCTTCTGAGGAAAGACACTAAAACTGTCTCTCTTGAAAGCAAATGTCCCACCATAACCCATGCCTGGGGTTTTTTCCTCAATGAGCTCTTCAACAGAAGGAATAATTCCAGAAGTACCACCTCTCATAAGTGTAAACTGATGCAGTTGGTTCAACTGACTGATTACAGGTTTCCTAACATTCCTGAATCTTGTGAAATACACTTTTCATTCCATTAGCAAACCTTTGTGCAACAAACTGATACAGAAAGATTTTTAAACCCCCATATTCCTATGTACATTTGTGAAGTTCTTAGATGAAAGTAAAGATAACACAGTCTGACCATTCCTGATCTACAGGAATTCTTGTAGAACTTGAACCACTCAGAAGAAGAAGGTGCTCCTTCTGTGGGATGGAAGCAAAGCAAGTACTCCATTTTGTTTATCCATACCTCTAGTTAACTGTTTTCCCCGAGGAACATATCTTTAGCAACTGATTTTCTCAAATATATATTTGGTACAGTGCAAGATATACACCAGAACCACCCCTGAGAATTCTGTGCTCCTGACTGTTGGTCACTATGCTCAGCAACTGAATAGTTCCTAGTTGATCACCCCTTTTGGCTTTAACAGAGAGGATGAGAGCAGCAAAGCTTTGTCAGTAATATTGTGGAGCAATATCCAGCAAATACCTTTGTCAGAGTTTGAGGCTTTCCCTCCTCTTCTATGCTCAGTATACTGCTGGCCAGTAACCACAAAGCTGTACTGACTGGTGGCTCTATGTTAGAAGACAATTAATGTTTGAAACTATGAGAGCTAACATTACAAGAACCACAGAATAATTTTATGACAAGCAGGTTTACAAATAAGTAGCACCAAAGAGTTAAGAAATGAGTCAATTTGCAATTTAGTAGCCTCCTGCAGCATGGAAATATAGAAGACAACATAAAGAAGGAATGGCAAAGAGGATTTCTTTGGGATACGTTTTCATTGCCAAAGCAAAAAGAAGGCTAAAAGGAAAACAACCCAAACTTTTGCAAGTGAGCTGTTAAGAAGACAAGTGATATAAAATAGGGGGTAGTCTGAAATATTTCACCATAAAGGATGAAATAATCATAAAAGCACAATGATTGGAAAGGACCTCTAGGATCATCAAGTCCAACCTTCATCCTAACTTATTTGGAGAATAGATCATATGAGGACCGTTTGAAGCAGCTGGGTCTGTTTAGTTTGAGGAAGAGGAAGCTGAGGGGAGACCTCATCACTCTCTACAACTCCCTGACAGGACATTGTAGAGAGGTTGGTGCTGGTCTCTTCTCTTGGGTAATTAGTGACAGAACCAGAGGGAATGGCCTCAAGC
>JANHFX010008006.1:46791-83175 GCA_027560015.1 Chloroceryle amazona
TTGTAGAGTAGGGTGAAAGGTTGGACATGATGATCCCATGGGTCTTTTCCAACCTAGATGATTCTGTGATTCTGTGATCTATCCACTAGAACATAGCCTCAAGTGATATGGCTACTTGTTTTTTAAACACCTCCAGGGATGATGACTCCACCACCTCCCTGGGCAGCCTGTTCCAGCGCCCAACCACTCTCTCAGTGAAGAAAACAATAATAAAAATGATGCCTCTACCATTATCATCAAAGGAGGATGTTAAACAACAGCTAGTCCAGTATTGGCTTTGAATCAGTAAACTTGGGGATACCTTACATTTAAGACCCATAAAAGAGGCTGAACAAGATTCTCTGAAGCAATAGAAGTCCTGAAAGACTGGTAAAAGGGTCCAGTTCAAGAATCAAAAGAACTGAGCGGGATTAGCTGGCTAATTAAAATCTTGTCAATCAGACACTGGGTTCTAAGAAAGTAAGACGGTAGCTAACATAGGGTTCAAGCAATTAAAAGAAGAAAATATAATGAATGGCAACTGGGACAGATTTAGGAAAAGAGGTCTTGTTAAACTAAACTAATACTTTGGTAATGTGGAAATAGTTGCTTTAAATGAGGTGTGTTACCTCTGGTGGGTGAATGGGTTAAACATTAGTGCCTGCTCAAACATTAAGACTAAAGAAGGCAAATAGAGCATTTGGATGTACAAATGCGATGTCAAGTAGTGGTGCAGAGGTGATGCTATTTATTTCTGTGTTTTGGGCTAACACAGCTGTTCCTAGAAGACTGTTCTAGGAAAGCAGAAGTAAATTGAAGAGTTGAGAGAACAGCCAGTGGAACAGCTGAGGGATCAGAACTTACCCCTTTACTACAATATTCAAATACACCTATCCTTTCATCTTGTCAAAGTGAAGGTTAAAAGAAGTACAGACTAAAACAAGTACATAGAAAACAGAAAATTATTCAATAATTTCTGTCTAGTTGACAAAGATCTAATACAGAGAAATTACTGGAAGTTAAAGGTGGATCAATTCAGATCAAAATATGCACCATATTTCTCAACAAAGGAAAATATTAAGCCACTTCGAGTAATTACCAAGGGTCTTTGTGGATTTTTCAGTTACTGAAAACTTTTAAAATAGAAGTGGTTTTGCTACAGTGGATGCTATTCAAATATAGGTACAAGCCTGGGAGCCAACATGAGAACAGTAAACCCCTTTGTTTTGCTTTACATGGCAGATCGGGGTAGGTGACCACAACAGAACATTCCGATCTTTTAATCTCTGTATCCATAGATAAATTCCCCTCATTTTTCCTTTAACAGTTAACCAGTGTGCTCTGTTATGAACAACGTCATCCTACTGGTTCAAAAGGCACTGAAAATAGTACTTATTTTGTACTTCATTGCAGCTTTGAACTGATGCCATTACAGTAATGGCTCATCAGCTCAACAGCTTCAGGATGCTTCTTTGCCTTATTCTACTCCTCCAAGAAAGCAGACCAAGTTAGTGCAGGAAGCAATCTACTTGACTGAGAAATACAGGTCCAGCACAGCACCGTCAGCAAGCATTGTGCCTTCCATGGTGCTGTATACTGTGTTCACAATGTGCTGCTCTGCAATAATCCAAACTTCTCTTTCCAGCAGGAAGGCAAAACCAATACGAAGACAAAAACCTCACGGTAAAAATGCCTCCACAACAATGGTTAAGATCATTTCATTATTCACTTTCTAGTCCTCCCAAGAAAGAGGCCTAACCAAAAGTATATTTTTTTTCCATCAGTAAATGCCATGTCTCAATGAAATATTTGTCTGAATCAGTCTGATAAATCTCTGCTAAATACCTCTCTGTGTTAACGTGATACACTGCTGGCTCGCAGGAATTCCTGAATTCTCTGCAGATGTTGGAAAGAAGGACAGAAGTTAGTCCTTTACGTTTTGTCAGTAAATTAAGGGTTTATTGGGAAATGTCTTCCCATAGCTTTAAGCACATCTGTATGCCGACATGAAGAGTTGCCTTGCAAACTAAACTGCTCAAGATGTAATAAGGACAGAAGACATGTCAGCCAACAGTTTCAAAATTGTTCACATCATTAAACAACTACACCGCTTGTCAATCTCCTCTCTATTACAGGAACTATGCTAAGTAACTCGATAGATATTTTGTTCATAAAAAATAAGAAGGTTTGTCACAGTAAGGTAGCTTCTACTATTTGTGCATTTAAAGGGCTTTGGGTGGGGTTTTTTGGGTAGGAGTGGGTTAGATTTAGGAGTGAATTCCCACAACCCTTGTTATAGCTAGTCATTCAGCACTCTGACATCTGGAAGGGAGTAAAACCATACAATGATTTTTTAAGTTCCCCATTCATGCAAGACAGAGCCACTTAAACATTTCAATGTTACCAGCTATCATTCAAGATGTACACGCACAAGTGAACCAAATGACAGCTGCTGTGAGCAACAGCTTTCAGATTTGTGCACACATAAGGAAAAAACAAACAAACAAACAAACACAACCGAAAAACAACAAACCAATAAAACAGGGATTACTCGGAAGGTTCATGGTCTTATTCAACTATAGAAAATGTACAATTTTCATCAATAAAATATTAATTATGATGTTCTGATGGCTGTTCAAAATGTACCATACTAGCAAAGAAATTGTGTTTGTAACAGCATTATGGTTTCTTTCAATGTGGGGACAATGTGATACACAGAGGCACAGATACTAACTTACGATGAACCATTCATCTGACTGAGGTAAAATCCTTGCAATATTATATATATTTTAATTAGCTATAATACATCAAACATCCCTAAGAATAAGGGATGCAGAATCCCACACTAACATCTAAGAGAAGACTTTTCAAGTGTTCAATATTGTTTTTGTTAGAAGATATCTTTTTTTCATGAAAAAAAAAAAAAAAGGAAAAAAAAAGAAAGAAAATATTGCCTATTGCACTGTTAAGAAATGTCACTCTCAAGAGATTTCGCATTAAAGTCAGGTACAGAGTCACTTGGGCCCCTCTTTCTAATATACTCCATAGCCCCACAGGCAGGACAAGGGAGAAGATGGAGAACCAGATTTGACCTTAGGAGAAATTAACACATACACCATGATACCATCAGTGGCAGTGTGGATGTCATGAGGGTGCACAGAAATGTACATCCACCTCCATTTACTGCTGCTGGGGAGTCTGTACGTAACTCTCATGCTTCTAATAAAAACTGTCTTATCAATATGTTTGTCAAAGACAATTTCTTTGCCTTTGCATCTTTATAACTACCACCTTGCACTTTTACAGTTCTTGAGGAAAGCTATTGCAAGCCTAATTGCAAATCTTGCTTATTTGGTACCAGAAACTGATTAAACACTTCAAAATGGCAGCTTCCTTCCAAATCAACATTGTTCATTCACCTCCAAAGCACTCAAAAAGCAGAGGAAAAAAGGTTAAGCACATAATGCTTGGAGCTTACTTCAACTCATCCCCTTTCTTAGGGCTTAGATGACACAGGATGTCCCAGACATCCAGCAGAACCCCTTTCTTTAATCCTCATTCTCTGGAAGAAGCTCTTCATTCCTCCCCCTTTACTACATGCTCCCTCTTAGGAATACTCTCCTGAATTTTTTGTAGCTTCATTCACTATTTATTTCCTACTGTGTTCCAGACAGTCCTCTTACCTCCACATAAGCAGTCAAAATAATACACATAATTGTTACAATTAATAATCAATTGTCCAGCACATTTTTTATCTTTTATTGTTTTGGGGCTTGTTTGTTTTTTTTTTTTAATACCTTCAGATCACTAAAGTTGGTCTGTGACCAGAGCCTGATCTGTGATGAAGATGTAGAATGATGAGTCAAATATGTGTATATGAGACGACTGGATCATGATAATTGCTTCTGTATGAGCATTCTTTAATCCTGCCTGGCCTCCAGCATGGCTGCAAGCTACACCTCAAGGAATGCAGCAGCATCAGAGCAAATTCACCTCCAGAGCTTTCAACCCAATGTTCTCCATGCAATTATTCATACTGACCTGACAAGCTTTAAGAAGCAATTTCCTACCATCCTTGTATTAGCCACCAGACAGATGGTTTTTTGCCACAAGAAAGAAATTTGTTTGGGGAACCCCTCATGTGACTGCATTCACAGAATGGATGAGATGTTTTCAGAAAGCTTCTGGTGATGGGGATGTTTCTCTAAGATGGTAGAGAAAGCAGGTAACTGCTTTGCTTCAAGCAGGCAGTGCTGATTAATGATTCAAGCAGGTTGTTATGGCAGCTATACAGTCACCAACACATGTATTCTACAGAGGAAAGGAGATTACAGTCAGGTAACAGCCTGCAGGCTCAGTGGACTCTTGAGACAGAGTCTCAAGTCCTTGCTCATGTAAAATATCATTAATACATACATACAATTAATGAATGATCTTGATTTGGTGACAATTATGGGATTTCTCTCAGTAGTATCAGGAAGGAGAGAGTACTGGCACAACAGGTAAACTGCTTGAAGTCTTTGAGTCTTTGTGCCAGTTTGGCAGCTCATTATGACGTAGGTTGAAAAATGTTGGCAGTTAGTTGCCTTAATTGCAACAGAAAACTCATCTCTTTCCTTCTAAAAACAACAGTGAGACTAAGATTTCTGGATGAAGCTGAAGAACGTGACTAAAAAAGTGACTCTTAAGTCACAAAAAGTGGCTCTTAAGAGTGTGCAGTGGGCCAGCATTGCATTTCCACCTCTGCCTGGGGAGCTGCCTTGTTCTTACCCTCCTCAGCTCTCCTACTTCCCCTAAACAAAAGAAAAAGCCTACCACCAAATAAAGAGGTAGAAATAAGACTCCGATGCTGATGCCTTTTTAAGCATCCAGTTCCTACAGAACTTAATAGCACAACCATAGGGTTTAACATGTGCTTGATATTTTTACTACTTACAAGACCTTACAGGAGAGAGTGGGGCACGGTATTTTGGTGTTTGGGGGCTGGAGGGGCAGAGAGGGTTGTTTTTACAGAATGAAAGAAGTTAAAAGACTACCCTGTGACTTTAAATTTATCATGCAAGTTAAAGGATTCAGCCTGTTGTTTGAAGACAGAATATGAGTTAACAGAGGACAGCAAACCTGAAAAGGTAATTCACTGCATTGGTCATATCAGCTTATTTCAAGAGGAACCGAATTCCTCTGTGGAAATATCTATTTATCTCTAACCAGTTAGCTTAGACTAGACACTGAACTTCAGGCAGTTAGTGCTAGGTGAGATGGATCACCCCTTCCTTTATCCTCCTCTACCTCTGTACCTTCCTTTGCCCGCAGGAATGCAAGAGAAATAGTCCCTGGTTGTATTTCATGTAGGGTTTACACTGTTCCAGGTTATTCAGCATCTTGGGTTTCTCAAGTATTAGCCCTGAGAGTCTCCAGCCTATAGGGAAACAGTAGGATACAGAAATAGCTGCTTTTTATTAAAAAAAAAAAATAAAAAAATAAAAAATCCTAAACCGGAAAAACACCATAACTGAGCTTTTCGTATGTTCGAAGAGTGTTAGTCTACAGGTGTTCTCCCCTACCTTCAAACCACAAAGGAGGGAACAAACACTCACTGGAGACCTCAGATAGAAGTACTTCTTCAAAGACCGTCAATCAGTGAAGCTAGGCCTTTTCAAATGAGGCACAGTAGGGAGCTGAGGCAAGCAAAACTTCCAACTATGCTACTGTTTTCCTTAGGAAAACATTTATTTTCAGTGAGCATACAGAACATTTATATAGTTACACTCAGATTTGGTTATCTAATAAATTCCTTGCTGAATTTTGATTACTCAGTTAATGCACCTGTTAACACAGATTACAATTCAAACATAGATTACAATTCAAACACGGATTACAATTCAGACATCAACTGTGATAGAATTCTGTTGCTCTAACTTCTCTGCCTACTAGATTTTGATTGAAGTATCTAAAAAATGTCTTACCACTCTCCTCACAGCCACATCTGCCTTTTGTACATTAAAAAAAAAAAAAATCACAGAAAGTGACAGCTCCTCAGTTTACGATAAAACAGTGTCATTGAGCAAGTTCCTACAGGCTCTACTTCTTGCCACTTCTTACCCACAGTGAAACCTTTTCTTAACCCTTTCCTAAGTAGCACAGTGAATTTGCATTCCTGTCTAATCATGGGCCAAATAAAGCATGGTAGCCACTCTGTCATCCAATTTCTCAGTGAAAAGCCAATGAAGTTTTAAAGTAATAATGGCTCTTCATGGCCTGATAGGCAAACTGACTAATGAACCTGGGCTTTGGAAAAAGAAATGCTTCCAGTGACACAGAAAGGAAGGTTACAAGACTGGGGATACATTTTAAAATACAGTCACTCGGTGTGAAATTCAGAAGAGGGAAAATAGCTTCTGTCAGACTAGTTAAGCTCAGGAGTAGAAATACCAAGAGTCCAATCTGCTCATCAGCCCCACATGCATCTGCACAGGCAACTGCAAGAGGGTTTGTTCAGGCACTGCCGCTCATGCAACCTGTGTTTAAGCAGACAGCATACAATACACTGATGGCAACAACTAGGATGTAAGTTGCCACGAGGCTGCCAGCCAGTCCTTCAGCTGGAATAACAACTGTGTAGTGCGTATTTCAGCTTTGCACCACTCCTGACAGCAGGTAAAACATTATGAGCTGGTACTAGAGACACCCTGTATTCAAAAGTACCAGCCTCAGAAATTATGACAAGAGTACCTTAGTTTTATTTAATTATTCACTCTCGCCCTTAAAGTTACGGAGAGGTACAAAGCAGAAATATCCAGAAGAGCTGAGACGTTAGAAATTACACGAAAATGCTTTACTTGGTGCCACCCCATGAAGAGGGGCAGCCTGGGCAGGCAATATGCACATAGCCTGGGACACACAATGCAATTCGAGCTGACAGCTGTTTGGCAATCAGCAGTGAGCTCCAGCCCATTCCTGATGTGCTTTTCCAATGACCCATTATTGCAAGAACTGCTATATTTCCACAGCGCAGTCCTGGATAGAAGTAGATAAACTGTGTCATTTACAGGATGGCACAGCAGTATGTTTCCAGGCAACACCTGAAGAATTCATGTGAATGCCCAACAGCGAGCAGAGTTGTCTCATGGATGCTGCTACTCCCTTAGTGATGCAAGAAGCTCCAGACCAAACACATACTTCAAGTTTTTGTCATCAAAAACCTCCCACTGACTGACCAACCACCTTCACCATCGCTGACCCTACAGCAGAAAATCGGAGTTGAGAAGCCGACATAGTTCTTCTCTTCTTTGGAAGGAAGAGGAACTTCTTGGTTACAGAAGGTAGGAAAGGGAAATACTTAGGGACTCCAGGAGTGTGAGTGGATGTGTCCCCTCTTTCATTTTTTCCTACAAGACTGACAAGAAGATAGGTATCTTTTGATATTTCTCTGCACAGCATGTTTAGGAAGGGAAAGAATGGAGTTGCTGCAGCCACCCCGCAGCCTCAGAGAGCTCCAAAATGCAGCAGAAATATTGAGCAGCACTGAATTGTGGATAGGGATTTTTTTTTTTTTTTCCCTGGGAGAGAAAAGATTAGGTAGGTAGACGAGTGTTGGATCAGAGGTGGATAAATGGTACTGGATGAATTTGTGAGATACAGTCAGTGCTTGGAAACAGGTTTCTAGCTCCTACTTTCAACAAACAGCAGGAAATAAACCACCACAGACTGCAGGAGTATTAAGACCTTTATAAGGGTCACAAATCTAAATGGCAGTTACTTACCTCCAACTTTTTTTTTTTCCCTTTTCTTTTAATATTGTGCTTGTTTGACATTACTAACACAGAATCCAAAACCGAAAATACATTATTTCTATGCTGCGCAGTTACAAAAGTATGCAGCAAATAAAGGTCAGGCATTACTCAGAGGAATCAAGAAAATCTAACCCCTCCATGGTATAAATTTTTCACGATAACACATCTTCCTTAAATGGAAAACTAGAGCAATATATTAGATATGTTTCATCTTTGGGACGCTCCTAACAAGTATAATACTTCCAGTATAAATCTTTGCTGAAATTTTGCATGAGAAGAGATCCAGATTTGTAACATAACGGAAATATTTTTGCTACATTATAGTTACACTATGTTTTATGAACAGAAATACACTCCCAAGTGTATACTGCCTAGTAGCAACAATAAGGTTTTTTCCAGATACTGAACTAGCAGTTAGGAACTATGAACACGTATATTGCTTGTACATAAACATTTCATGGACAACTCACAGAAATATCATCCTTACAGTATTCCCAACACCTGTGCTGGGCTTCCAATATCTCAGAACCAGCCAAGTTTGATTTCAATGTTTTTGGGTTTTTTTTGTGGCGATTACATCTTTAGGGACAAAGGAAACAAACAAAAAAACCCACTGTTGATATTGTGAGGGGAGTGAAAACTGTATGCAAGAAGAAAGCTCCTGGTAGGCAGGCAAAAATTGTGAGTACAGAAGTCACCTCAGGTATACTCAAGAAAAGTAAAGCCCTGGCCAAGATTAATGAGGCATTTACCTTTCAGAGTAGAAAGAGTAGAAGTCTCTGTATCGTGTCTTTACAGTACTTCATCAGCTCTGTCAGAAACAGGGTCTGAAATGACTAAATGCACTCAAAGGAGTATCTGAGCAATTAACAGGAAACAAGAAGATCTGTGGGGGAGGGAATGATGTACCTTAAATACCACCTCTGCCGATATTAAATGCTTCACTCCAAGCACTTATTCACAAGCCAAATCCTTTCCATAAGAAAAAAAAATAAAAAGAGCAAGGACTATTCTAATGGTTAAAGGAACCATTTCCCTTTCCACCAAGCCAAACTGTTCTGGGCAGCAGCACTTAACCACATAATGAAGCTGTTTCACTTTGCAAAGCAGTAAATGGATCAATATTAGTTTAGAAAGCCAGCTTTTTTTCAGATATTAGTGTATTCAAGAGGAAAGAAAACTTAAATGTCAATTACTATAACCATGTTATGCTTTTTGTATTAATTTATAGTTTGGTAAACCTGTGGCATTGTGGTCATGCACAGAAATTCAAATCATCTATGCTGGGGGAGAACTAGGTCGAAAAACTAAAGAACATGTGGTTGGTTTGGGGTGTTTTTGTTTTTGTTTTTTTTTAATTGTCTCTAAATTTTCTGGCAAGCATCTGATTTTCACACTTGCAACTGATGACTCATCTCTCAAACCACAAAGGGAAAAGCAGCATCACCACAGGTCACGTTATGTAATTACATGATGCATTCACCCCAAAAGTCCCCCTGCCCTTACAGTCCTCTGCCTCGGATCCACCACACAGCTCACACCCACCACAAGCTTACTTGTAAGGACCCCATGGGACACTTTCATCTCTTCATTTTCCTGTGAATCTATTAAGCAGTCCTTGAAATTAACCTTCAGTTAAACACTCTTCTTATTTTACAGCATTGTTAACAAATAATCTGGCAGTGCTCAGCTCCCAGAATTAAGTCTGCAACATTTGTCATCCATGACACAGTAAATTCAGTTTTGCTTTCTTTCTGAGCTGATAAAGTCAGATACCAAAGCATTGACTAATACTGGAGTACCATTTATAATGCTGAATAAAAAAAAAAAAAACAAAAAACAAAAAACCCACATATCTAAGACATCTTTTAAAATCAAGAGAGGATAGAAAAGGCAGCTATTTTAAAATCTGCTGGCATAGTGAAAATCCTGTTTGCAGTTCGCTTTCTGACAGAAGTCTAAAAAAAAGATGAATGAGGAAAAAATGAATAATTCTCTTCAGTCTTACTAATGGCAAGGAAACACAACTTATTGCAAGACCCTAGTGAATTTTTTGGAGGTACTGACACTTTTTTTTTTTCCTCCCTGAAGTTTAACATAAGCTAATCACTGACATTTCAGGTGTAGGCACTTACATATGTGACCCAGAAAAGTAACAGTGCCCCCCCAAACACATCTCTTCCTCCTCCTCCCCCTCCCCTATTTTGCAATGCAGTCTCCAGCAGATACTAGCTCTTCACTGTGGTAATAACCAGAATGAAGGAAAAGTCTTCTATATATAAACTACCTTACGTAGACCAAAGTATAGATTAAATACAGTTGCTGATACTGTATTTATTTGTCATGTACAGAATTATCCTACACGCATTTCCTTGTTCAATAAGGAGGGCAGTCTTAATGAGAGCACAAAGCTATGAATAACACTCTCTCAGTATCAATGAGAAGACAGGAGCTACTGTTAAAATGCTTCACCTTTATCTAAATGTGAAAGTACTGTCAAACAGAAGTGATGGTCTAAAATGTCACATAAAAAAGGTCAACCTAAGATCACTCTGAAAATGCATTACAGCAGTACTGGATGTTAAACCAAGCTGGGAGGGCCTCACAAACTGCCATGAATCGACAGGATCTGTATCTTTCAAATAAGACATAGAATGATAGAATGTTTTTGGTTTGAAGGACCTTTAAAGATATCTAGTCCAACCACCCCTGCCATGTGCAGGGACATCTTTCACTACACCAGGTTGCTCAAAGCCCTGCACAACCTGACCTTGAACACTTCCAGTTATGTGTCATCCAAAGTCATCTGTGAGGAGTTTGAAACACAGTGCCTCAAAAATGACTAGTGAAGGACCTTGTACCTTCAGACAACACATAGAATGTATTTTGGAGGTCAAATTAAAAGACTCAGAATTGTAACCTAAGGAAAGATACTGTTGTCCTCTTCCTTCCTAAAGCTGGGAAGCAATAGCACAGCAGGATCTTCTTTGATGTTGCATAACACTCATTGGCTCTTGTTTTCTCTTTTTTAATGAGGCAGATAAGGACACAATAGGGAGCAGACAGTGCTCTCCAAAACATCTAACTCACCTGTCTATTTTTCATCTCATTCCTGAATTAGTATATACCTCATTTTGGGACTTAAAATTATATGAAAGGTTCTCCATTTAAAATAAATAAATAAATGTACGTGATTATCCCTAACAGCTCCTTTGCTTCTAAGAAGAATGCTTTTTATTCAAAGCAAATGATCTATTATTTCACAGCCAACACCACGTATATTTTTGTTTTGGCTCATTAATCTGAGCTGGGCAAGCTGTAAATAGAAAGCTCTGTTCTTATTGAATCATTTTTTTGAATTAAAAGAATGGATTTGTTAAAAGATGCAAAATGTTTATCATTAGCAATGAATCACCCCAGCCAGTACCTGAAAGACAAATGCTGCTGAAAAAGAGTCTTAGGATAATACATTGTAAATATTCTCAATTATATTCACAAGCTTACTTTTAATATTTAAAGCCAGATGCTGTCTGTTAGAAAAACGTACTTCAGCCAAAACTGTCGTCATCTTGTATATGCTAGAACAGCAGAATTTCTACCAGACTATGCCCTTTGATTTTTACATATTTGTATGTGCAGATCTGGGTGCGGGAAGGACTTGCAGATTCGCAGTTTGGAAAAACCAAACACAGTTAGCTTAGTCCTGAAGCCAAGTTAGATGAAGCTTCTGTTCCCCGAGACAAAAGCCACCAATTTCCAAGGCAAAACTGGCAACTCGCGATTAAGTTGTTTGGGGAAGGAAAGACTATAAATCTATCTGCGTGCTATTGTAAATCAATTGTATCTAAAGCTAATCAGGACTGTCTAGGAGACTGGAATCTGACAACAACCCCAGATGCTGTTGTGTTTTATCACTGGGGCAGAACTCGCCCTTCCTGGCTAACAGGCACAGGGCAACTTTAAGAAATGGGGATAGTAAACTGAAGCTCAACCTACATAAATGTAGCAAGTAAAAACTTTTACATGTTACAAAATAGTTATACTACTATGCAACGTGAATTTTTTGATAAAATGACAGAAATAATAATTTTTCATTACTACATTGTTTTTTACATGAGTAGCAGCACACACAATGAATATGAAATAAAGACCAGAGGAAATATTAGCACAATTTCAGAACAGACTCAGAGATTGAGGAAACCAAGGATTGAATCACATTCAACCATATCTGACTCAGAATCTGAAGCCAAACAGAAAGGCTAGAATTTACAAGTCACGTCGTCCTAATATGAAATACTCTCAGATGGGCAATTCATATAAGCAAAGAATTTCAACTTTATTAAGCAGTTCAGAATCATAGAATCATTTAGGTTAGAAAAGATCTTTAAGATCAAGTCCAACTGTTAACCCAGCACTGCCAAGTCCACCACTATGCCGTGTCCCTAAGTGCCACACCTACACATCTTCTAAATATTTCCAGGGATGGTGACTCTACCACCTCCCCGGGAAGCCTGTTCCAGTGCTTAACAACCCTTTTGGTGAAGAAATTTTTCCTACTATCGAACCTAAACCTTCCCTGGAATAATTTGAGGCCATTTCCTCGTCTTGTCACTTGTTACTTGGGAGAATAGACCAGCTCCCACCTCATACCCCGTAACACTGGCCTTGGCCGATTAATCCAGCCTGTCCAGATCCCTCTGTAAATCCTCCCTACACTTAAGCAGAGCACCACTATCAGCTAAACTGGCATCATCTGAAAACTTACTGAGGATGTCCTCAATCCCCTTGTCCAGATTATTGGTAAAGAAATTAAAGAGAACAGGCCCCAGTACCAAGCCCTGGGGAACACCACTTGTGACTGGCCACCAATTAGATTTAACCCCATTCACCACCAGTCTTTGGGCCCAGTCATCCAGCCA
Source organism: Chloroceryle amazona (assembly GCA_027560015.1). Classification (NCBI taxonomy): domain Eukaryota; kingdom Metazoa; phylum Chordata; class Aves; order Coraciiformes; family Cerylidae; genus Chloroceryle; species Chloroceryle amazona. Next base: position 59,483 of record JANHFX010008006.1, read on the forward strand.
GATTTTTATCCAGTGAAGCATATGCCCATCCAAACCATGAGCAGCCAGGTTTTCCAGGAGAATGCTGTCAGAAACAGTGTCAAAGGCTTTACTAAAGTCCAGGTAAAACATTCCACAGCCTTTCCCTCATTCACTAAGCAGGTCACCTTGTCAAAGAAGGACATAAGGTTGGTCAAGCAGGACCTGTCTTTCATAAACCCGTGCTGACTGGGTGTGATCACCTCATTGTCCAGTGTGATGACATTTAAAGTTCTCAGTGTCGGTGAGACTGATGCTTAAAATGCAGGGCTTAGAAGGCAAACACTAAGAATATAAGAAAAAGAAAACTGAAGTTATCACAATAAAGTCATGCAGAACAACGTTACAATAAACAGAAAGTCTAGCATGACAAACAGAAGATAATGGGCCCCTTTATGTTCACAGTGTTTGAGGGGGGAAAATAGGTGAGCTTAATAGATGAGCATCTTTTCCTTGGGAGGCACTGAGAAAAATGGATGGGATTTGCAGATAATCAGACAGGATAAGACATTTCACCTCTGTGATAGGCTATTTTAAGGTAAATGCTATTGCCAAAAGGCAGATGTGTAGACAAGCAGCTAAAATGCTGCAATCCTGCCTCTGAAGTCAGAGTAATCATTCCCTGTTCTGAATCATTCACTACAGCGCACAAAACCTACCATATTAACATATCCTTGAAACCAAAGGCATTAAAAACAGGACAAAAAAAGCCTGCATAGGAAACAGCATTTCTTAGTTTCTTCCTTCCAAGTTACTTTCAATCCAACAAGGCAATATCAATGTGTACTTTTTAATAATAACTGCAGCACAATAGCATCTACAGCAGAGGAAACCTAGTTTACAAAATACCCCGATTCCTGATGGAATCAATAGGATGCAGATCCTAAATCCATATTCTTTTGAAGGTTGGCTTTGGCCTTTGGATTCTCACTTTTAATGAAGTGGTGTTCAGGCTGCTGGACCTGCCTAATAATATCTGAACCGACACGACTGGAGGCACACATCAGTTTAATGGCAGCGTTGGCTGCAATAAGATAACTTCCACCAGAGATCTCTGTCTCCTACTGTATCACTCAGCCATTTGTCTTACCTTTATGCATTTTTACTTCTTTCTATCAAGAATATTAGAATAATTCTGCATAATCACTAAAGCTAACATATTCAAAGCAATCAGGAAATCTGAATATTTAACACACTGCTCTAGGGAATAAAAGGAGTCCTATCGACTCAATCCTGAAAATGAGTTCATTAGCACCCCTACGGGCAAACACAAAGAACAAGTACTCAGTGCAAGATTATTAAATGAAAGCAAGAAGCACCCCTCAACTACTGTAAAACAAGTGTGAGCTTACTGTAGTTTAGATGGTAAGTATGGAAAGCATTAACTACAGAAGTAGTCTTGTAGAGCAAAAGAAGATATTCTGGGTGTTTTAGGTTTTCTACCTGTAAAAGCACAAGAAATCAAAGTAAAAGATCTGTCTGCAAGGGAAGACTAAATTAGTATGAACAGCTGCTCAGAGGATGTATCACAGTGCCTGGTAAGAAAGCCTGACACTTGTATTGCTGTAGTCCAAACAGAAATGAGCTGTGCAAAATGTCTCACTCTGGGCAACTGAGGGAGGGTCCTGGCTCCCCATAAGACCTCCTCTTGGCCTATTTTGTAAGAAAACAGTGGACTCTGGTAGAACTTTAGCCAACACTTAGCCTTAAATAGTGTCAAAAGAAACAATGTTTGAAAGGTGAGTTTGGTCTGACATGCTTCATATGATTAGTACCTGTGAGATACCAGAAAATTCAGAGAAGTCCAAAGGTTCCTAAGCAGCAGAAACAGGACCTCTGCAGCACCAGGTGTTGATCATCAGTCTTTTTTCTACACCAAAAAGTAAACCTCCATAACGCCCTCCAACAACCACCACCAACCCCCCAGCCTTCAAGGATTCTTCCAAGAGAGGATTACATATCAAATCCCATTAATTCTTCTGATCTTTCTCCTTAACTGCCTTTTTTTTTTTTTTCCTAGACCACAACATCCTTGTCGCAGATGTCAGTCCTGGTATTCCCAGACAGATACACAGACCTTGTTCTTCTGAGGTTCTGTCTTCCCATAAATCCTAAGCCATTGTGTACACTCAATAATCAGGTCCAGGGGGAACAGCAATCGTAGGCTGGGCACATCTTGCTCTCCTGCCCAGAAGTGGAAACTCTATTTGAAAAATTAAACTGAAGTACTTCAGTCAAAAGGGTGGGAAAGCGATAAGGAATTATGGGCTGTTCCTAGGTGTCCTTGTCCATTGAGAAACTCCAGTATAAAAATGATTTGATATCAGCCAAAGAAATAAGAACTTCTAAATAAGATCCGAATTGAACAAAACAAACACTGAACTCATTTATCATATTTATTTAGCTTGGCTGATTGAATGTCACCACTGTATGACAATGTCAATCCTGTAGAGTGTGGCATGGGACTCCGGGAACTGCAGCTGCTTTACATTCTTAGAGTGCTGCCCCAGTTAATAGCCACAAATCCTCAACAGAAGGCATTTGTGCAAACGCACTGCCGCACTATGAATAACTTGAGTATGTTACAAACTACAGTAAGCAGTATGTTGACAGATTCAGATAAATTGAACAGATGTCACAGTAACTAATACCTTTTCTGTTGATTTTTCAGGAAACAAACATTTGTCCTTTGAACCTGTATCTTATTCTTACAGAATGACAAACAAAACAAATGGGATAGCAGACATTTGGATGCATCGCATCTGATATACAGCCTTAAAAAATGTAAATGGTTGGTGTTTTATTCCTAGGCTGACTTAAAACAAGGCAAATTTGGGTTCCTCTTTGAAATCACAGCAATATATGGTATTCTTTCCATAAGTGAGTCTCATTTTGTCATTAAATTTGTCCTTTTGTTTTCACTTGCGACTATCAGAAAGTCTTTGTATTTATTGAGACTCTAATGGCAATTTCAGGAATAGTATTTCCATTTTGTGCAATATAATGTTTTCAAGTGGAAATAAGACACACACAAATACGGAAACAATGAGGAAAATTTATGAAACAAGTTTATCACCATATTTACAAAGGACTTTAAAAGACTTAAAAATTTGGAGGTCTTCTAGTTCACAGTTCTTCAATCCGATTTGATTTGAAGGTACACAGTCTTTGCTAACCTCCCTCGCTCGGCCACAGTATTTCAAACACTTGGAAGTTAAGGGGTTATGTTCACAGAACAAACCTGGTGTTCACCTAGGAATCACGCATGGATACAAGTTAAAAGTACCCACTTTGATCCTGTTTAGGTTCTCTACAGTAAGATTCTGCGTGCTAACAAACTCCCAACTGGGAAAGGAGCCTTGGTGATGATTGATTTTTCCTGTTCATTTAAAATGAAACAGCTTCAGTTAATAGTTATCAGATTAGACTCCAAACTCTTCTGCCAAGAGTCTCAATGTATTTTTTGCAGAGTCTCACTCTTCTGTTTTATTCATCTCTGCACACCCTGCTTCATGACTGAGTCAGCAGCAAGCCAGCAGCACTTATTAACTCAGGCTGCCCACGGGGCTTGGATGTGACACATCTGCACCTCTTGGGTGAAGTGTCTGCTTATCTAGTGACACGGTCCTTGCAGAGAGGTGAGGCAATAGGAGCTGGGATCCAAGCAACACAGTGTGAGAGGTTCAATGGAGAAAAAATGTATTCTGGGGTAAGTGTCTAACAGGGATGTGGCACAGTCATTACTGGTGTCATTCAGCCACAGCAGAGACTTTACCCTGAGAACATGCATCTCTAGCAAATGTCACAACCATTGTGTTACTGGATTTTCTCCTCTCCTTCTCTCCAGAACTATAAAAGGGTAGGTTTCATCCATCAGGGGAGCAGAGAATTTTCTGGGTTTTTGGGAAGTAAATTTGGGAGAAAAGTTATTTCCTACACTGTCTCCTTCTCTTCTGTTTCTGACACCAAGACCAGCATCGGGCAAGTCCCCTAACTGGTATAGCAACTATGGAAAATGTTTTCCTTGTATTAGAAGAGGGAGGCAAGTTTTTGACGTTATCTGATAAGAAAAAGAGCTGTAATCAACATATGTTACAATTTTCAGATCACACTCTATTACAAGTAAGAAATCGCTTGCCATTGTTTCCACTAAAGAAAGGGAGAGGAATGCTACAAAGCTCTCCTCTAACACTACAAGGATGTAAACTACCAACCAAATGTGGTGAACAGGTGTACCAATAACTGATCTGGCAAACTGTTTTTTCTTTAGTTAAATCCTTTTATATTCCACATTTGGGATTTACTACTTTTGTCTTGAGTGGGTTGAGACTGTCCAGCAGTTCATGAGACCAGACTGTTCATCGCAGACTTTTAATCTATGCAGATCAACTTCTGTTACGTTCCTCATGTCTAAGGTACAGACAATGATGGATACCATCTAAACATCTACCACATGTAAGAAAAATACAGAAAAATATTAATGTCGTTTCAATGAATTTATAACTGGAGAAACACAACATAATGTCAAGGTAAGAGTCTGAAGCAAGTTTTAAATGCAAATGTGCTATGTTTTCCACATCTGTCTGCAAATTTCTCTGAGACCAGAACTGAACTTAGTCATCATTTTCTTTATGAACACTGCAGGAAAGTCAACTGTTGCAGCACATCATTTTATGTCTAATATCGCAGTGAGGATTACTAAATTGTTCTACAGTAGCTGGTAAGCAGATATTTGCTACTGCTTTAGAGTGAAACTATAGTAAAATGTAGGGTAGTGCATTAGATGCTTTTTATTACCTCCTCAGAAATGCCAGGCACATTGGAACAGTCAAACCTCACCTCCAGCATTCTAATTCCAGAAAGCTAGTTTCACAAATTCCTCATTACAGGAGGCACTGATGTGGTCCTGGTGCATGTCATAATAAATAAATATGCTGCCTTGTTTAATTCTAGTATCTTACAGGAAAAGCCAGATCATTGAATAATCAGATTTAGCTATCAGCACAGCAGGAGATCTATGTTTTAAACCAATTTAAGGTCTGCAAATACCATATGCCAGCTGACAAAATCAAGCAACATAATTGACTCAAATGCTATCCTCTTCGCTTTGGCTGTTGCAGGACAATCTGTGAAGCTATCCTACAAGAGCAGCTACAGTTCCTTTTCTTAGAGGCCACTCAGCTGACAGACTCATTAAAATGCCTTCATGTACAATCTGCATGAATACATGAAGCTTAGTATTTAATCATTAGAAAGTTTAAGCATGTTTTTGGAAGATAAGTTGAAATAGAGGAGGAATGAAAGGAAACTTTAATATACAACCATTTCTAATTCTTTTTGCCAACATATACTATGTGGAAGTTCCTCCATTCTCATTGCTAAGATAGGGGCTCCAGTCTTTTCCCTTCACTGCCTTCAGCCCCCTGCACCAGAGGCAGTTTACTGGGAAGAAAAGCAGGGGCTGCTGCAAGGAGTGATTGTGGCTAAAGAACAGCCTCCACCTGGCTTAACGCTAGCTCAGTATGCTTTAGAATAGCTTGGTATGATAAGGAACTGCAGTCACACTCCAGACTGCATTGCAGACACACCAGCAGCTTTCATTAGGACAATCTCACAGAAACTGATAGAGAAATGTCAGAGTGAACACAATGCACAGCTGTGACTGACACCACTGCTGAGATTTTCAGTTGGTGGTTTTCATACAGAAGATGGTTGAAATGGGGGATTTCAGTTTAACAATCAGAAATCTTCAAGTTACTCAACAAATGTTTCACAGGGAAGGCATTCCCTCAGCTCCTCTATCCCTCCTGCCAAGCAGCATTTTGCTGCACAGCTCCAGTTTGAAGCTGGCTGACATAATAAAGGGTAAAGAAAAAACATATTTGGTTTTGTTTGGTTGGGGTTTTTTTCTTTTTTAAAAAAATATGGCCAACCAGCAGAGCTGGGTACCTCTAGAGGGGTTATTCTGCTCAGACTATTATGCTTTCATGGTAATCTTCAAATGCAATACTCTGCATTTCTATAGGTACTTTAAGATTCTTTGGGCTGAATGGCACAGTGCAAATGTAAATCATTCACTTTCACAAGGTAATGGAAGATTCTCTCCTTTGCAGGGAATCAGACTGAAACAGAGTTCAAAACCCAGAGTCACCTTCCAAAAATACATGGCCCCTGCCCTTCAGCACATAGTGTCAATACCTCTTACAAATGTTACTCATTTCTATAGAGCAAATAAGAGAGCAGGACTTCTTTCCATTTATGCTGAAGTTACATCAGCTAAAGAACAATCAGAATAACACCATGCTCACCTATGAGTTGATATACATCACTGTAATCATTTTTTATCATCATAGCATACAGCAAATGAATTTCCTTACCCCATAGTAATGTAATATTATTTAGGGTGTGAATAGGAGGAACAGAAGTTACTACACTAAATTCATCTTCTGTAAGTGGTGAACATTCTGTTTTTAATATGGCCATTGAGAGAACTTAAAAAATATATACCAGCAGCCATCACGGAAAACTATGACAATGCAATAGAGTATAAGTAATTCCATCTCCTTGACTATATTAAGGCAATAGTTCCCTAGGTATCTTCTGCTTCTAAAACCACACAATGAGAATGTGAAGATTTGGAGATTAAACGGCTCAATCTCATTTTACTGCCTTTGCAGTAAGCTGACATACATGATCTATACCACAACCTATACAAGTACAACCACATGAGTTAAAAAAAAAAAGCCAACAACCCTTAAAAATACCAGACTGCAATAGCAAGTATGGTTAGGATGATCGCACACCTTTGATAGGTTTGTGGGCATGCAGTAAATGACACAAGAAACTTGTGTGAGGAAAATGATAGGCAAGTGCGTAACTAAAAAGTAGTCCTATGGTTACACTTACGCACACCAGAAATAGCCTTTCTCCATTTTTAAGTACTAGATTTTGCAATCTCAGAAAGGACCTTTACAGAATAAGGACTTTTCTCCCCTTTCTTTTAATGCAGTTTTGTGGATAAGAATAATAAAGCCTATTCTTAAATACAGGATTTACTGTAACTCACAGTTAACAGTCGTAAAAGTAGTTCAGTAACATAAACAAGATATGCAGACACAGACTGTCACAGCCACAGGCCATGTCATGGAAGTTTTCTAGACCTTTGCTCATTCTTGGTACTCTTGCATCTGGCTTGTCTCCAACCAGTCAAACATCTTTTCAGAAGCCTGAAGCCCCATGCAGGGAACATTTAATTTCATTCCTTACTCAGTGTTTTCTAAGCCAGACCAGTGCTGCATATAACCACTCTGCTTATACAGCCAGTGGCAATGTTTCCCAACAAGATGTCGCTTGCAATTAATGTTCAGCTGGAATCAGCTACAACCTCAAAATTCTTATTCAGACCTGCTTAGCTAGCAACTAATTCCCATGTGGTACTTGATTATTCTTCCCAACTTCTCATTTAGCTTTTACAGTGTCAAAAAAAAAAAAGAGAAACTCTCAATTTTAAATCTCTTCTCTTACATACCTTCCATCTCTGATACAATTGGCAGGACAGATCTTAATTACAAGTCCTTATTGCTCGCAGCATTAATATTAATTAGTAGCAGACTTGGGACAGATTACTGCAAAATGGGGAATTTCTCTGCAGCTGAATAAAAACCCAAGTGTAATCGTACACTAAACTTGGTTCCATAGCTACTTTGTACAGAGCTTCAACTAGATAGCATTGTCCCACCCTGCTCGTAGGAGTGCTATGTTCAAAGTGTTGAAAGCTTTGCTACAGTCAAGATATATCTTATCTGCTTCTCCTATATTCAGCAGGCATGTTGCTTTGTCACAGAAGGAAGACAAACTGATTCAAAATGACTCGACTTTGACAAATCCATGTTGATTGTTGCTTGCTTACTCCCAAATGCTTACATACTGTTTCAGTATTTTCCCAGGAATTAATCTGACTGGCCTTTAGTTCAGTTCTATACTTCCACCTCCTGTTCCCTTTAGAAACAAGCACTAAGTTGGTCTTTTTTTCAGTTGTTCAGAATTTCAGTTATCTTCTATTCATTCTCAGATAAATTCCCTAATGACTTCAAACCATTTTAGTCACTTGCCTAAACTTTCTATCTGCCATAAGACCATTTAGGAAAGGACCCCAAGCTGTGTATGTGGGCTGGGCTTTTTTCTGACATTTTTGCCCTTGTGCCTGTTGGCTCAGTTTATCCTCATCAGTAAAGTAAAAATGGTGCTTACTACCTCTTCAGCAACATCTGTTGTTAAGTTCCTAGTCTTTCTGCCTAACAGACAAGTTCCTTCTTTCGTGATCTCTCATGCTACTAATATATTTACAGAATGTTTTCTTGCTGTAGCTTCACCAGCTCTGCCTTGTTTTGCACAGAGCCCTTCTAATAATGTCCCTACACACGAGTACTATTCTTTTGTAAGACATGTTCAAAAGCTGACCTAGTACCCCTTTTTGCACAGCTCCTTCAGTTTAAGACTAATGAATAACTTCTAATTAGGCAGTGGCAATTACGGCTATCTATTCTTTCCAAAGAAAAAGCTTGTACTTGTGCCCTTGCAGAATGTCTTTAAGAAACCACTAAATCTTCTGTCCTCAAACTTTGATGGATCCTTTGATTTTCTTAAGTATGTTTTCCAGGCCATTTCTTAATAGCCAAACTTTGGTCTACCTCACCACCCTCCTCTGCCCATTCCTTCCTTTTAGTCAGAAGCAAATACAGAAGACATTCACCATGAGTTGCTTTCAGTACTGCTCATCAAAAGCAGTGCTGAAATTTTTCTCCACTGTGCATGTTACAATTCTATTTTCTGGAAGTAACCAGAGTAGTTGAAATCCTCCTGGGAACACACATGGATGATAAATAACCTACTCGAGAAAAATAAAGAGAACTATCATCACTTTTTTTTTTCTTCATTGTACCTTTAAAGGTTTTCAACATTGCCTTGTGGATTAAGTAAAGGCATCTTTAACATACTAAGGAAGATCTTCTCCTCTTCCCTGTCCTCATTTTTCCTTAAGTACCTATTCAGCACTTCAGTCATAAAAATTACTCCACTTCACCTGAGTGGCCAGCAGGTCAAGGGAGGTGATTTTGCCACTCTACACTCCAGCTGGAGTACTGCATCCAGCTCTGGAGTCCCCAGCATGAGACAAACATGGATCCATTGGAATGGGGCTAGAGAAGGGCCACAAAAATAAACAGAGGGTTGTAACACCTCTCCTATGAAGAAAAGCTTGAAGAATTGATGTTGTTTAGCCTGGAGAAGAGAAGCCTCCAGGGAAGCCTTTTTGCAGGTATTTCAATACTTCAAAAACACCTGTTAGAAAGGCAGGGACAATCCTTTTAGCAAGGCCTGTAGTGACAGTAGAAGGCACAACAGCTTTAAATTAAAAGAAGGCAGGTTTAGATTAGACACAAGTAAGAATTTTTATTCCAGTTAGGGTGGTGAAGCATTGGAACAGGTTGCCCAGAGAAGTTGTGAACGGCCCTTCCCTGGAAGTGTTCAAGGTCAGGTTGAACAGTTTTTTGAGCAACCTGATCTAGTGAAAGATGTCCCTGTTCTTGGCAGGTGGGTTGAACTAGATGATCTTTAAAGCTCCCTTCCAACACATTTATCATTTATTATGATAAATATGGTACAGCTTTGATTTACAAGTACATTCAGTTCCCCTTTTTTCAAATATATAAACCTATCATTTCCACAATTAAAGCAGCATCCTCATGGGCTAGATTCCAGGCTGAAAGAGGAAGGTATTTGGTCCTTACTGCCAGCTAACCAGAATAGCAACACTTAGTGTGATGTAATCAAATTGAAGTATCATAATGGGAGACTTTAGTTCACTTCCTTTCAATGTAGATAACAAACATCCCATAATATCAGGATGCAACTCTTTTTTTTTTTTTTTTTTTTCCATTAAATCAGTAACTGTTTTACAGAGCAGCTGGGTAGGAAGCCCATAAAAGAAAATGCAATCCTTGATTTAGTCCTAAATATAGAGTAGCTCTTCAGCTACGTGATTTTGACAAATCCTGCATGCAGAAGTTTCCCAGAAAGAGCAGTGGGGACAAAAAATAAACGTACAGTTGAATCAAGCTTCAGAGAGTGCAAGCATCAGAAGGAAGTTTGTTAAGAGAATCCGAAAGGGCCAGATAAAAAATTTAAATCTTTGCATGCATTGTGGAAATTAAGAATGGTGATAAGGGCAGAAAGACAAGCAAGATACATATTTCTTATTAAGTAAAACCCAAGAAAGGGAGAAAAGAAATCAGAACAATTATAACAGCGGTGTGGGAGTGAGGCTATCTTCGAAAAAGCTGATGTGAAGCACAAATAGAAAAAAAAAAAATCTCAGAAGACCATAAACTCTGGCAAATTAAATGTAAAAGCACAGGAAGGAAAGCAGAACAACCAAAAAATCTGATGAACAACTGGCAGACACTAACAATAAATCTTTCTTCAAACACATCAGGAATGGGATGCCAGCCAGAAATTCTGGGTGGTAAGTCATGATCAAAGCAGTAAAGAAGCACTCAGAAGATAAAGCCATTAGAGAAAATATACCAGGCAGATTCTCTGTAGTGATGGAAACAGTATGAGATGCTGGAGTGCCTCTAAAGACCTATGACAGAAATATTAACATTGGTATGAATGGAGAATAAATGGTAATGCTTGAGCAGAGAAATACTAGAAAAAAAACAGCAGAAGAGGTGATATAAAAGTGGCATTTGCTGATGTCACCTAGATTAACAGGCCAGCGAGACTGCAGCACACTTACCCATACTGTTGCAGGATATTCAGGTCAGGAAAAGAAATCTAGAACAAGGGACAACACAATGATGCAGAGGTGAGGAAGGAGAGCCTAACCAGGTAGAACCCACCCACATGCCTGCCAAATTAAAGGATCCAGAAGTTACAATGAGAACTCAACAGCTGGAGTCCCTTGCTTTCCACATCACTGCAAGGAATCCTGGACCAAAGACTTGGATACGCACATCTTGGTTTCTGAATGCTAAACTGAATGGACAGCAGTATCTTGGTTCTTGTAAGTACATAGGTGTAAGAGTGCAGAACAAAATCACTTTTGTATTAAAATTAAATCACTTTTCCTTCCGACAAAGCCTATCTGAGTTTTGCCACATTATTGCTACCATATTGCAACACATCTTCTCAGGATTCCTCTGCCAGGACCCCTCTTTGCAGGGGACTCCAAGGATGCATTTGAAATTGCAATGACTGTACGAGCAGATACAGCGGGAGCCAACAAGACAAAAGCTAACAACTCACCAGTACCAGATGGCACTCAACCCAGGAATCCTAAAGGAACTCAAGCATGAAATCGGTGAATTACTAACATAACGGTATGTCACCTTCAATTAAAGGTATCTTAATAGTAGAGGACTGTGTGGTGTCAGGCTTTTAAGAGACTGCAGGCAAGACCTTCAGTCTGAGATCTGTCCTCTACTTATTAGTAAAAACTGCAATGAAGAATAGAATTAGAAGATACTTGGATAAATATGATCCAGTTGAGAAGAGCCAGCATGGCTTTCATAATGAGATGTCCTAAATTACAAGCCTAGTGGAGTTCTATCCACAAGCCGATGGAATAGGCTAATCCAGTTCCTCTCCATCAAATTTCAAAAGACTTTAAACAAAGACCTTGATTAAGGCTTTTAAGGATCCTAAGTATGCGGAAGAGCGAAGGTCCTTCTAGCACAGGCGAATATTTGATTGCAAGATCAACCACTTACTCCTACTCTTTCTTGTTTCCAATTCCTGCTGTCACGAGTGGAGTTCTGGAGACGCCTGTGCTGACACATAAGACATACAGCCTTCCTGCTCCAGGTAAAGGTGTGAGTAGTGCACTTACAACAACAACCACCAAAGATATTAAGTTACTAAACGTAATAAATGAAAAGGCAAATTACAGAAAACAAATGACTTCAGGAAAAATGACTGAATAGACAATAAAGTGGCAGTTAATATTCAGTGTACTTAAATCACAAGTTTTGTACATAGGAAAACCAACCCTAAATTCAGAAGGAAGATTGTGAGCTCGAGTAAACCCACCTGTTAGTAGTGACAACTTACTAGTTATGACAGACAGCTGCCTGAAAATATCAGCCCTCTGCTCAACAAACAATTAAAATAAGAAATAAAATGTCATGAATCATTAGGAAAAAAAAAAAAATCAATAAACACCTAAGAGAGTTTCAGAAGGACAAAGAAGAGATAACTTTGTGGTCCATGGATATCATTCCCTAGTAAAATCCAGGGCAAGAATTAACAGTTCAACAACACTTTACTCTCCAGAATATTCAAGGCCTGACAGACATCCAGAATTGTTTGAAGAAAAGCTTTCAGAGCAGCTGGGTTACCAGAGGACCTTCCCTGATGCTCACCACGGAAAACCAGAGCACAGTCTAGCTCTTTGGCAGATATCCCCAGCCTACTTTTGGCTCTTCCACTATGACCAGTGAAACTTCTGGAACTAAGGATAGTTTGAGAAGAGGGTTTGCATTAGCATTAGTCCCCAAGTCTTACAAATCAGAAACGTTTAACAGATCAATATAACAATCCCTATCTGTATGTATTTTCCTGTCACAAGATAAACAGTGAAAATAATTACATCGCCACGTCTTGCATTCTGACAATTGTTTTTTATTGCAAGTTAACAAATATAATTAGATCTTCATAGGCCAGAAAAACTACCAGCAAATCTAATTCTCTTGGTGTCAATTACTCTTTTGAGACAGAAACATTTATAGTCAATAAATGCCACAACTCTCAAACAGCCTATCCCTCCAGCCTACTAGCTGTTCTTTCTCCATTGGAAGATGAAGCTTTTCCAGCTTTTTTCATGGTACCAAAATCAGGCAAGCCATGCTCAGTTTGCACTCTCTTCGGTTATACTCAGTTTTGAGTGGTCTGCTCAAAAGCGTATCAAAAAAGTACTCTAAACATGGCAAAAAAATACTAGGACTAATTCTGCCTAAGTAATTGAATCAAAGAGTTCTTACAACAATGTCAAATCAATGTGCCTAAAATTCACAAAGGCAGCCCCAAATTTCCCAAGGTAAAGAGCAAATCCTCAATGGTTGATAAATATGTATGTAGATGAAATGCTGTGAATCACATTTCTAGCATTTCTTAAAGCATACAGATTCTTATACAAAGCTGCAACAGTTGTGAAGGCACACTTTTGACTATCACAAACTTAAGGACAGAAAAATTAGAGCTGCCAACGCTGTAATTAAGCACCTCCCAAAACAGCCGATTTTGTTTAAAATTCCTGGGCAAAGAGTACCCTTGGTTTGCTCTTCTTACCCTGTAACTGTGTCACCACTCCCCTGCTGTGGGTGTGCTGACATGGTTGTTATGTAACTTCCTCACTCCCAAGTGAGGACAAAGTTTAAAAAAAAAAAATATTAAAAATAAATAAAACCACCCTCAAAACTGGAAATCAACAGATAGATTCTGCTCCTCTAAGAGGTCTATTACACCACTGTTTTGGGGTGGATTCCCAGGTAGCAGAGAGTAACAGCCCCATTCTCTTCCTTTTGCTTCTAGCAGCATCCATTGCCAGACTCATCCTCAAGCACCTTAGCAATCTTCTGCCCTAGATATGGCTTTCCATGATTCAAACATCTACATATACTCTGGTTATTTCAAGCTCCATCAGAAAGAAACAATCCCCTCTTGCAGATTCAGTTCATCTCAACTAACAAAAGATTACATGAGTCATGCCTTAGAAATGCCTGTCTTTGGCTGTTGCAATAGTCTAGACAATTACCTTAAACAGAGGAGGCTCAACTGCAAACATCTCAAGTGAGGCAATCAAATCTCACCCAAAGACACAGGTTCATGTCTGTGCATGGCCCCTTCCAATTCAGGGCTGGGCTGTCTTACCTCCTGTTTGTATTCTCCTTGGGCCTTCAACATAACTCAGTCCTCAGCCTACAGATGCAGGGAGCTTCAGAGTTTCAATTCTTAATGATGTCCTTGCTGAATAAATGCATACAAAGCTTCAGAAATATTCCAGGTCATTAGTCATTACAAAGAATCAAGTGAAAAAAAAATGTAGGAAAACATATGGGGGTATCCTTGGCAGAATTAAATAAAGTTAAGTTTCCTGCTTAGAAAGAGGAAATTAAATGGAAATTTAAGTGAATGAACTTGCTAACCCCCACTACCACTTTCATACTCTCCTCCAAATTAACGTCACCTTAATCAGCCAAAAAGTCAAATCCCACAAAGAAGTATGAATTCAGAACCTTAACTGGGGTTTTGCTGCTTTTAAGTCAACAGCATCTAGCCACCATCCCGTGCTTTGGAGTACTTTAGATATTACCAAATCAAGGTGAAAATCTAACATGACATAGAACTTTGGCAGGGAGTTAAGGAAGAAGGGGAATCCAAACAGAAAAGGACTTTTCAACGGCCTTTTCTTGTGAAGGATGCTCATGAAGGGGCTTTTCCTATGAAATAGCTCCAATGGGCAAGATAGTGTAGGAACTGCCTCTCTTCATGAGAGTTCTCACCAGAGATAGCATGTTCCTGATTGTATGTTGATCTTTGCAATAGAAAAAAGTTAAGTCTAGTCACCAGAGGGTAAAATGACCTTCAAACAAAACAGAAATAATCCTTTCCTGGGTGAAGATGGCTTCTTCCAGACAGCTGGATCCTTCCAAGCATCAACATAAAATGTACCCTATTCTAACCAAGTTGTATTGTCTTCCCCAGTATCCCCAGTATAAAAACTCAGTCACCCAACAGATATTGAACTTGATCCAGCCCTGAACCATTACCTGAAAGTTCTAACACTCTCCAGATCCTAGGTTTTGCTCCTTTTCATGTCTTTCTTGTCTCAACCAAATATCACACACAACTGTAGCTTCTCAATCCCCTCTCATTCACTAGTATCAATCTTTGAGAAAGTTTCTCTCAACTCTATTGTTTCACTACTTCTGAACTTTATTGTTTCACCATTAACTGGTCATTGTCTCTCATCTGTTTATCAAAACTACAAATATGCTCTTCTGATGATGTGCTTGTTTTGTAAAGAAACTTTTTTTCTGCCCTCTCCAATTCAAAGGATCCTTTCTCTTCACCTTCTGATGCAGTAGGCAATACTATTCCTTGTCACTTTAATTTTCCCTTTTCTGATTTAGAAAATGTCAATATCCAAAACAAAACTGCAAATTGTATTCCAAAAGTCAGAAAGATTAACAGCACTGGTTAATTCCTGTTCTGAACAGGAGCAATCCCTGCTCTCCTCCTGCAGACTACCTGCAGGAGTTAACGTCCTGTAGCTAGGTGTGAGGCTGTACCAAAAGCACATCAGTTAAACGCCCAGTACCCCATCCCTAATGTGTTCACTTGGACAGTTGTAAAAAGATCACTTCCCTTCAGCTTCAACAGAGATATATTTTCTACATTTTTGCAGGTGCTTTAGGTACTGCAGAGGTTTCAGGGTACAAATCAGTGATATTACAGCACAGACACGTTATGACATCCTGAGTGAGTTGCTAAAGGCTATGCCTCAGTGCTGCAGAAATCCAGTATGTGAAAGCAGCTAAATCACTCTACATTAGTAGGAATGGTGCGGCTTATTTAAGAATTAGAAGAGCAGCATGGGACCTAGTTTAAACTTTTTTTCCTGTCTTTTTGTTTCAGTATGACATATACAAATGGGAAGAAGAAGAAACCCCTATGGTTTGCTAGCTCGGGTAACTCTCCTCAAAGGCTGCGGTCACTGGAGCTCTGTATTAAAAAGCTCCTGAGTCAGAATGGCAGATGCTAATGGGAAAAGCAGATGCACCAGTCTTCTGACAGCTGGTACTGAGAGAGACCAGATACCCCGAGATCTGCCACTACCACCTGAGCTGGCCTGTCACAGCTGTGCCACTGCCCTTTACTCCAGGAGTTCCTGCTCAGAAGAAAAGGGGGTTTCCATGAGAGTAGAACAGCAGAAAGCATTAAAAAAAAAAAAAAAAAAAAGTAGCAGTTGAGAAAAATTACTTGAAGACTTACTCAACTCTGCTATACATCTAAGTAACTGATGATTCCCACTTCATTAATTTCTCTACCAAAACAGTATTATCTGAAATCAAATGAGAATCATCTTTGTCTAGAAAACATCATAACCTAGCAAACAACAACAAACACCATCATCATGTTCTCTTGGCTGTGTTTTCATTCACATTCCAGTCTTGGAGGGAGTCACAAACTGTCCATGTCCCAAAAACATAACTTCTCAGTTCAACATACTCCAGAGGGAGATGCAAACTTGTATAAAGCAGAAAGCACAAAGGCTACTTACAGCCACACCATCTGCATCCTAATACAATATTTTTTTCTGAACTCCTTAGAAAAAGCTGTATTGAAAAATGGTAGTTAGAGCTCCCATCCTGTAAAAACAACTTCTGATTATCATATGTGGTACCTGCAGACACATGCAGTCATCTGTATTGTATCTTATCCTTGGCCAATGAGACTCATAGAGGTGCTTCAGCCACTACATTCTCTGGTTCTGCATTAACTAGTCCTGCTCACTGACACAGCAAAACACATTTACTTTTCTGGTTTGAATTTCAGAGAGACTAAAATACATGGTAGCAAAAGTGTTGGGCCATAAGCAGCATTGAAACAGCAAAACCTTTTCAAAAGTAATAAGTAACCTGAAGACAGGAGAAATATGGGGATTTCATAATACTGAAACCATGGGGAACTCATGTTTCTTAGCAGCATGCAATTCTCTCTCTACTTTTCAAGGCCAATGGCAGCACATCCATGGCTATTTCAGTTTTAGAACGCAGTGCCAGAACACTAAACCATGCATCCAGCCATAACCTGTCAGTATAGCCAAAACCCATACTCTAATAAATCATTTGGACTATTCCAACATGAAGTTAGACCCAAGTACAACCTTATATTAAAGCCACAGGCACTTGACTCTGGAGGTTTTCCAGTAATTGGATAAAAACAGGAAAGAAAATAAATAAAGAAATAAATCCACAAATCCTAAACAATCTAATCTAAACAAACTACATTACACTGTGTAATATAAAACACCTATTTTTATCTCCACAATATTTAAAATCATTGGCTTCACTCAAATTTGACTGAGAAGCAGAGGTCTCAGCTATTTAACATATCACCTCATTGTATGATACTATAAATAGAGAAAGAAAGATATAAAAATGACTCCTGGGAGTGGGAGGCCGCAGAGGAGCTCAGTGCCACTTATTAGTGAGGCTGCACTGCCGAGACGGGTTACAATCACTGAGAAGCCTTCAGTGGCTATTTTGTTTCTTACTTTTCTTACTTTCAGAATAGAAGGAAGTAAAATTTCCTGAAAATATTTGTTTTCAGAAAACTGACAAGTGAAGGTCTGCATTATATTTACTATTCTGCATCTCTAATCATAGAATCATAGAATCATCTAGGTTGGAAAAGACCCATGGGATCACCGTGTCCAACCATTCACCCTACTCTACAAGTTCACCCCTAGACCATATCCCCCAACACTACATCCAAGTGATGCTTAAACACATCCAGGGATGGTGACTCAGCCACTATATGGTCATGCAAACAGCCATTACTCCTACTTCAAGGCAAACATACTGCCCAGCTCTGTAGATCAACTGAAGTTTAAAAACAAAACAAGAAAACCAAACAGAAAACCAAAACATCTAAATATAAATGATACTTAGAGATATTATCTTTCTCTTCAGGGGCTAAGAGAGGATAAATCACTCTTGTTATTCTATTGGATCGGGAAGATTTTACCCCAAAAGGCCACACACAATGCATTTTTCAGTCTCCTATGTTAACAACAGAGAAATGATTTTTCTGTCGCCTTTGAAACTCAATCTGTTGCAGTAACAGTCAGAGATGATCAAGTGGGATAAAAAGTAAACAATGAAAGCAACTGTTCACGTGAAGCCCTGACTGTGTATGCCTCTAGTTACTTGTGACTTGAAACACACCACACTGATTTTTGCCATTGGCCCAAGGTGGACACATGCTTTCCTGTCCAAGCAGAAAGAATTATTCTAACAGGCTGCAAACTCACGGAGCTTTAAGCATCATTAAATGTACACTTAGTTATGAATTTTCCACAAGCCAAAGAAGTCATTTCCTCACTTCATCACTTGAATACTGCTTTATCTAGAGACAAGATTGCAACTACGTCTATCTTTATGTAACTTTTCTGCCATCATCTGCTAAAAATAATGTTATTTCCTACTCCAGTACAAGGTTTTGCCTAGCACATCATCTTCATTTCGGAAGCTGAAAAGGGCACTTAGTTAGCAAACAGAGGTTGCTGAATAACCTTCATTTGTTTTGGTCATGTAAGCAGTATCTTTAAATTAAATACTCTCCCCTGAGGCACAAAGTGGCAAAGAGATGAATAAACTGAGAATTTTTGAAGACTGATGAAAGGAAACCAAGAAGCTTTTACATAAAATGCAAATCCCGCATGACTTCACTGTATGCCGAGCATTACCAGTCACATGGGAACTCCCTCCTCAGAAGCTGCAGTTGAAGGGAATGAAGTTGGAATCTCTTCCCCAGCAGGAAAAGTCTGCTTACCCTCCATAGAAGGAGTTGAGCACAGTAATGCACCATCAAGGCTAAAAAATATCAACTCACATCATATTCTGCCCAGAACCATGTCTCTCCTTCTGCCATTTTTCCACCTTTGTTTCCCTTTTTTTCTATAGAACAATTATATTAACCCGCTTCGAAAAAAGGAAATGTTCTTCTCCAAAATTTGGCAAGGAATGTGAAGTAAAATTTTCCATGCCACGTAGCAGTTTCCCATCACCCTGATGTGGGAAGTCTCTGTAACTACAGTTATGACATGAAGAGATTTCTTCATAATAAAAAAAACTTTTGAACGCTCATTTCAATGAGGTCTCATTATTCGACTATCTGGAGCACAGAGTCACCATTTGGCTAGGAAGCTATAGCCAAGTTCATGACTTTGGAAATTCTTCTGAAAACCCTCTTGAATTTGACCAAATTAGAGGCTTCTGAAATGAACATTAACTCAAATACATTCAGCAGCTATCTACTAGGATGTGGTTTCACTGATGACTGCAGCCAGACCACATTAGTGTTGCTGTCATGTGGTAAGTCACATCCTATCCTCCTACCTCTGGCCAGCTGTAGCAGTTTCTCCTCATCCTCCAATTTGTGCTGGGATTAGTGCTTTTGGGATCCCAGTCAGCCATCTCTGAGTGCTGGTGCTGGCACAGAAGAGGCAAGGGGACAGAACTGCATTTTCTGGCAGCACTGCTAAGAGAACCACAGCCAAACAGGAAACTGCTTTCTAGGATGCTGCTTTGTGTCAAAAGCAAAGCTCTGGACATTCAGTCTGGATGAAACATGTTAATTATACCACACTTGCTTGAGCTGGTAATAAAAAAATCCGATTTCTCTGTGGCACTGAACATTAGCATCTTAAAAATCATCCTGACTTTCAGAACCAAGCAAATCTCTATTACATTTGCAATGACTACCACAGCTGGTCAGAGATAGAAAAAAAAAAAAAATCAGGAAAATAACTAATCAAAGTTAAGCACAAAAATAAGAATAGACTAAAGGGCCACCCGGACAGCATGAAGGGAGAGATGCAGTAACGATTTTGTGCTTCAGATCTAGCAACTGACAGACTATTAACCAACAAATAGCTAGCCCAAGAGACTTGTCTGAAATAGTTTTGGCAGAGGACTTTAGCTAGATAAAGTCAGAGAAAGATTTGAAAAAGAAAGGGAGGTAGACTATCATCTGTGTATGCCATCTCCTAGAAATCATGCAAATGTACCTTTCTGAAACAGAAATAAAAATTACAGTATTTCCACAATACCCTGAAAGTAGCTAACAGTATGGAAGCTCATGCCTGCATATTTAATGTCTGGTTTCCTACTGTTTTTTCTTACTTGCTTCTCTGAAGAGGAGCCTTTATATGGCTTACTAAAATAACCATCTGACTATCTCTTTTGAGACTTGAAGGTCCTGTACTTACCCAGGTTTCTCTGTGAAGTATACCTTGCAAAAAAACCCAACCCACAAACATCATGTAGTTTCCAAAACTGTGCCTGGTTTTGCTTATATATACTTTCTACTTGACATCACCTGTCTTAGCACAAGCTCAGGAACCTGAGCGTTAGATCTAAGTATAAAAGACCCATTCTGGCAAGCTTAAAACAGTTTAAAAAGTATTTAGGTGGCTAATGATGCTGTTAAGCACCTAATAAGACTTTCAGGTGAACAGTAGCTGCACGCAGCTAAGTACAAATACACACATTTAAAAATCTTACCAGAAGTATAGAGATGGTTCTGAAAACTAGCTGCGGGAGTCCCACAAATTCCACACCACCTCTCAGCGGAGAAGTCTAACCATTCATTTATTGGCCACTAGCTAGAAGGTTTGATGTCTCCTGCATTTGCCACCAACTCTGTAGGCAAACACTATGTTGCCTAATTAGCGTTTGCTTCTGGTGTATCCTAAAGTTATCATTTTGAAGACCTCTGTAATCTCCAATAGTTTGTCTCTGACTGGACACTTTCTTGCTCTAGAGAAGTCCTGGGAACAGGGGATAAACTTAGAAATAAAGGAAAAAGAAAATAATTACTTCGGATGAGGGACAAAGAAGCCTTGTAAAATTGCAAATTGGTTCATGAAGTGAAATTGCATCAAGGGGTAATCTACCAGCTGGAGAGGTAAGAACACACCACGTTTACATACACCTTTTAAATTCAACTGCAGTGTCACATGTTCTCACTTCAAATTGATTCAAGGCACTGTTGTATTACATATGGTTTTCATCTTTGCACTGCATATGCAGGATGCTTTGTTTTCCATATCATAAGCCATCCTGGCTTGGATTTGGGGGAATCTAATTCCTCCCCAGTGACAATGCAAAATTTTAATCAGGAACCATGCAATATTTTAAAATTTCCCTAAAGTGCCTGCTTCTGGTTTCAGGCAATTATGCAATATTTGCTCAATTTAGATTTTAGCATACAATGTGCAGTTCCAGGGAACTGTTAACTATCTCCAGCTGAAAGTCTGGAAGAACATCTGTTGGGGGAAAAAAAAAAGCAGGGGGCAGGGGAAGGAAGTTGAAGTTTCAATTTCTGAATTTTGAAGTAAGCATACCATAAACTAAGCATAATCATTTAATCTTTCATTTTCAAATGCTTAGGATAAAGTGATATAGCTTCAATGTTGAGAAAATAGTAATGCTAAAATAGAATCACAGAATAGTTTCAGTTGGAAAAGACCTTTGAGATCATAGAGTCCAACCATTAACCCATCACTAAGTCATGTCACCCCTAAGCCATGTCCCTCAGTGACACATCTACATGTCTTTCAAATACCTGCAGGGATGGTGACTCCACCACTTCCCTGGCCAGATGGTTTGAATGCTTAACAATGCTTTCATTAAAGAAATTTTTCCTATTGTCCAACCTAAGCCTTCCCTGGTGCAACTTGAGGCTACTTTCTCTGGTCCAAGCTTTTTACTTGGGAGAAGAGACTGACCCCCCACCTTTCTATAACCTCCTTTCAGGTAGTTGCAGAGAGTGATGAGCTCTCCCTCAAGCCTCTTTTTCTGCAGGCTAAATGACCCCAGTTCTCTCAGCCACTCCTCAAAAGACTTGTTCTGTAGACCCTACACTAGATTTGTTGCCCTTCTTTGGACATGCTCCAGCACCTCGATGTCCTTCTTGTAGTGAGGGGCCAAGACTGAACACAATATTCAAGGTGCAGGCAAACAGCTTCTTGTCCTGTAATTGTACCTGAGGCCCATTATAACAAGAGACATTATACGTTAATGCATTGTACAGACACTTTATTTGATCCAAATACCTTTTTTTTTTCCTGAAAATAAGCCCAAACCCAAGATTAAAAGCTTGTCTAAGATATGACACAAGACTAAAAAGTCATAAGTTCAAGAGACCACCACTGTTCTGCAGTATGTCCAAGATCAGCAGGATGTGGAAAAGTTGTCAGTTTTCAGCTAGATCCTACAGTTCTCCACGTGCCTGCCAAATAATGATTCACAGCATAAGAATTCTCAAAATGTTGTGCAGCAATCAGGAGAAAGCAATCAACAGAAGCATTATGGTTTTTTGTATAGATCGAGGGCAAATCAAGGCTGAATTACCGGAAAGAGATCTTCCCTAGGTAAAACAACTGATCGATTTAATGTAGAAACATGATGACTAAGGTTCAATACACAGAGCAAAAAATTAAAATGCTTCTTTTTTCTAGCATCGGTAATCAAGAAACTGTAAACCAATCAAATAAAAAAAATCATGCCCAAATTCTAAAAATATAGCCATAACCCATGTAATTCAACTCACTGAAGCTGTACAACAAACCTTCCGAGGATGACTACCCCAACCATCAGAGGCAGTTTCAGACACCTCCCCAGAGGACTTGCTCAGAAATCCTCCTTGCCATTTACTGCCCTTTGGGGATGGGCTTCTTGGCCTGAGCCAACATCTCCCTTCCAAAGATGCCATTTGCTGATGGTGAACAGAATCTAAAGCTCATCCCTCCCCAGAGCTCCTGCAGCTGGTTTCAGCTCTGTCAGCTGAGCTTATTAAGATGCAGCAAGCAGCCACACCTACGAAGGCTGCCCAGTATAGCCCCTGGGACTATCCCATTCTTGCTAAACGTCAGCAAATTGAGCCCCAGTGTACTGAGCTAGCATGCTTCCCAAACTTAAAACCACAATTAAAAAAAAATATCCATCACCTTAAGAAACAAGGGTGAATGAGAAATGGGAGAATTTTGCCTGAAACATGCATTTCTTGCAAGATTTCCCCCTGAAAAGAGCTGTGAACAATAAATATCATTTCACTTTCAAATCAGGGGATAGGATCTTGCCACTGCAGTGAAAACAGAGCCAAGCCTGTGCGTTCTCAAAAGAAAGCAAGTATCTCCGAAGCCTTGTTATTACTGTCACCCTTCTTTGTTCCCTTCCAAATTGGGCAAGAAAACTATCAAGTATCATCTATTGCTCCATCAGCCAAAGCAGCAGGTTTGTGGGCAGTCTAGAAGTTCCAGCTTAGGTCATAAAACACAGCAGTGTAACAACCTACCCTGAAGCATTTCCCTCTATGTATGCTTTAATAAGCCATGGAAGTTCAACTAAACAAGACTTAATCCCTCTAAACTAACTTCAAACCCTGGGACGTATATTCTCCTTGTGTGCATATTTAAAATGTCACTACCCACATTAGATGTGGCTTGTGTGACTAATAAGCCAAAGCCCTTAAGTCCTCACAATGTATAAACAACAGAAAGAAAAGGCCCCAAAGGTAAAAATTTCACAAGCTTATAGTAAGGAAATAAATTTATATCACCCCCTTATCTTGCTGAGGTCATCCTGATTTACCATGAACTGTCTCTGTTAATCAGAATAAGAGGTCTAGCTTGATGCAATCAAACTTTTAGATACTCTTTGAAATGGCAGGAAAATGAGTATAAAAATCATAGAATCATAGAATGTGGAAGGGTGGCTGGAAGGGACCTTGAAAGATCATCCAGTCCAACCCCCTGCCAGAGCAGGATCACCTACACCAGGTCACACAGGAACACATCCAGGTGGGTCTTGAACATCTCCAGAGAG
>JANHFX010008007.1:0-26808 GCA_027560015.1 Chloroceryle amazona
GTGACAGCCTGCGGGCTTCTCCTGGCAGCTTCGCATGGTGGGCGAAGCCCACCGGGGACAGGGCTTGAGGAACCAGAGCCCGCCACTCCCGCGGCTCCTTGCCCTGCAAGGAGTCCCAAACGCACAAGAAAAATCTCTTGTTTTTCTCCCTTTCTCCTTCATTCGTTCAGAATTACCCTGCCCCGAGCACCGCGTGGCCCTGCTCCTGCTTCTCGTGGACCTGCCAGTTCAACTCCTACAATCACAGACTGCTTTGGGTGGGAAGGGACCTTTCAAGCTCATCCAGTGCAACCCCCCTTCAGGGAGCAGGGACATTCTCAACTAGAGCAAGGTGCTCAGAGCCCCAGCCAATCTCACCTGCAGTGGTGCCAGGGATGGGGCAGTGACCACCGCTCTGGGCAACCTGGGCCAGGCTCTCACCACCCTCCCTGTAAACAATTTCTTCCTTCTCTCCAGTCTGTATCTCCCTCTTTCAGTTCAAAACACCAACGCTTGTGCCGCCACAAGAGGCCCTGCTCAAAAGATCACCATCTTTTTGATGGGCCCCATTTAAGTACCAAAAGGCCACAGTAAGGTCTTCCTCTCTGCCATGAAAGGTATGAAAAGTGAAACAGACCCTGCCTGTGCTGATGAGGATGGCCTCACATTTACAGTATTTCTGGAAAAAAAAATAATCCACAGATAAACACAACCATAGAACCTCCTCAGCAGAGTCCCCGCAGTCACCGGCACTGCAGCAGGGCCAGGACTGGGAGCAGGAGCCCCTCACTGGGCTGTGCCCAGTCCCAGTGCTGGCCGGCGGCTCTGGCAGCCGCTCTCCTGCCCGCACACCATTGGCGATGGGAAGGGCTGTGGTGTTACACCCCAAGATGGGCACATCTTTGACCTTTAGATGATTTTTTTTCCCCGAGGGAGCGGCTCAAGGTAGCGTTACGCAGTAGCCACGGGCAAGAAATAAAGACTTCCTTCTGCTGGCTGCTATTGCCAAAGGTAAGGCAGGTCACATGTAATTACCCAAGAGGAGATAACAAACCCTCCCAGCCCCACAGCTCGGCATGTGATCTTCTCTGACCACGAGTGGTCACACTGTCGCCTTCCAGCTCGCTCGAAAGGCAGGTTGTTCAGATGCAAAAGCACCCGGAGCCAGCCAGTCAGCAGTGACGCGATGAGCAGCCCCTACTGAATCACCGCCGTCCCTTCCTGCGCTACACTGAGATCTCACTGAGGTTTTCTTCCCCAGTATGAGTCAAATCTATCACTCAGCTGGCTGGCTCTGCCGTGATCACAGTCAAGCTGTGGAGCACGTTGGCAGTGCTGATTTCATCCCTGCAGAGAAATACCACTGTGGATAGACAACTCTAGATGATCCTCTACGACCAGCAGCCACCCTGCAAGGCCACTGTCCCTCGACAGCTGAAGAGGCACCTTCCACTTTCTACTGCAAGCAGCCTCCACCACAGTCACAGCTTGGTGTGCACCCAAGGGGGCTGGAGACAAGCAGATGGGGTGACCACTGCAGAGGACACAGTCTCCTTTGTTGAGCCAAGACAGGGTAGTTTGCAGAGGGCTCAGGCTTTGGCCCAGCGTTTCCCCTTTCAAAGCCTGTGCAAAGATTTAAGGGAGCTGAAGATGCTGTCACATGTCCCCACAGGCTCGCCCGGCCCTGAAGGGCCATACCCTGCAAACCACCCTGGCTGCTGCAGACTGCTGCTCAGAAACAGCCCCTGGAGTTAGACTGAGCAGGCGGTGGACAAGGGGTACCCGGGCACCTCCAGACTAAGAATTACTCCCCATTGCTTCAGAGCCACGACGGTTGGTTATTACGCAGCATGAGGTGTGTGTGTCCTGCTCACAGCCTTCCAGGAGGGAGGCAGCTCGAGGAAAAGCTGCAGACAGAGCACCAAGCCAGGCAGTTACAGATGTTACGACCAAATCTGTGGGTGAATCACTTTCATTCGTTTAAAAAAGCCCAACTAAAGCATAGTTTTAACACAAACTATTAGTAAAACTTTTCTTTTACAAGCACTGTAAGAAAACTGGAGGTCCTTGGCTTCTGCCTGGCTTTGCCAAAGGCTGGGTGAGAGCAGATGAAGGAAGAGTTTCAGCTTCCTTTGCCCGGTGAAAAGCAGAGGCTTGACTCTGTGATTGCATGCAAATCAATATCAGATAGATCCCTTACTCTCAGCATTGTCCAGTTACAACTCTCCTGGGAGCTGAGGAAACCTTGCAAATGTTGGCTGCGCATGGTGGAGTTTTTCCTGAAAACCACAGAGGGGTTTTTAAAAGTCTGTGCCTTTTGGGTTGGCCTTTGGAGACCACAAAGCCCTTGAGCTTGTGCTATTTCAGCCTTCCTGGGTTCTCCAGCTATTTTTAAGCTGCTGGATGGAAGCTGACTGTCCCATGTCTGATAGGAAGCTGATGCCCCATGCCTGTCCCATGCCTTCCTGGGAGAGCAGACAAAGAGAGGAAGCAAAAGCAAAGGCCAGAAAGGGGAAATGGCCCAAACCACAGAAGTTTCTTTCCCCTCAGCCCAGCTGTACATGAGGCTGATCCTGTAGGAGCTGGAGGGCTCCTCGACACACTGTGAGGAGCCAGGTGTGCAGACAACGGTCACACTGCTCATGGCACACTGCTGGGAGAGGGACAAAGCCAAGTGACTGCACCACCAGGGCACCCACACAGCGCTGGGGCTTGGCGGCACAAGCCGGACTCGCTCCATGGGTCCGACAACTGGGATGGGATGGGATGGGCTGGGCCAGACCTGTAGAGTTTCACCGAGCATGATCCGGCCCAGAGGTGGACAGAGTGCTGGCTTTGTCCCCACCGGGGACCGGAAAGCAGGCTGGTCCTGCAAATGTCAATCCTGTGTGACTGTTACAGGGGTATCAGAGCTACTTGGAAATGCTTCCAACGTGTGCATGCCCACGAGGTCCTGCCTCCAGAGCTGCAGGGCCTGCTGAGCCCTGTTTGTTCAAGAGCCAGATAGGTCTCCAATCAAGAGTCTTGTCCTGCAAAAGCAATCTCAGAAGCTGCCCTAATTTGAGTCTCAATGCCCGATGTTTTAAGAGACTGAGAAGCAGAAGGAGGGACCTGGATGGACCAGGTCCATCGCCAGCCCCAATAGCTCCTTTCTCATGTGCTAAAGAAGGCAGGACTGGCTGTAACAGGACCATCCATGCTGCAGTGTCTCTGTGCTGGGCTCTGCACAAGCTCCTCAGCCACTCTGTGGGGCACCCCTAGCCAGGAGTGGCCTTGGGGACAATTCCTCCCTGAAAATGGGATGGCATGGAAATACAGGGCCAGGTAGTCAATGCAGCAAAGCAAGAGAAAGAAGTATTAACTCTGAGCAACAAATAACCCTTCTCACAGCCTTTATTCCTCCAAAAGATGCCTGAGGACTTCAGAAGCCAAAAGCCACCTGACCTCACCTTTTAGGTCTATGATTAGATAGACCCTCCCAACCTGACTGCAGCGCTGCCTGAACCTCCCAGCACCCTTCCCTGTGGCAGATGGGTCTGCAAGGCTGAATGCCTCAGTAAAAGAGACCAAACACCAGCATTTTCAGAAACCAAATGTACACTTAGCTGGGATGGCCAGGAAGTTAGAACAAGAAAAGTCAAAGAGGAATCCCTTCTGAGGGCTGCTTGATCTTGTTTTCATGGGGAATGTGCTCAAGCAGGGCAGGAATTCAGGGAAGCTCTGCACATCTGCAGGATGCCTCGATCAGTGCTATATAGTCCTGGACCAGTAGTACTGACCATTAAGTAACCATGATGGTTGCTCAGCAGGGTACACAGCTCCAGAGGTGGCTCAGATACACCCTAGTGAAGGCACTAGGCCACTGAACAAACCCCTCTCTGCTTCAGCAGGGTAGGAAGATGGATACATTCTCCATCCACAACAGAACTGGTTCTGCCACATTTATCACACCTTGCTGGCAAACAGGACACAATCTGAGCAATACAGCGTGACTGGTGACTGGGTGTCAGTGGGTTTTAATGGGAGGTGAGGGTAACGTTCCCATTAATCTCCCATACTTAGTGGTAACTGCTGGAGAGCTCATCCTGTGGGTAAAATTAACTCCAACTCACTCCTGTCCCCATTAACAAAACCCCAGTAGGTAGCACCCTCCTCTGGCTCGTAACAGCTGTGGGTATTACACCACTGAGGCACAAGCACTTGCCTGCCACGGCTCCCACCCCAGACCAAGGCTGCCTTACGCGGGGGACTCGGGAGGCCCCTCCATCAGCCCTGCTGAGCCTCAGCAGCTCCAGAGTGGTTTGATGCGGTGCTGCAGCAGGACTTGCTTAGCTGCTCCGGGGAGCAGCCGGTGTGGGGAGCACCAGGGGGGAAAGGGACACGGAGGGACGCCGAAAGCTAACAATTAAATTTTGGGGCTTGCTTGGCCCATGATGTCATGGTTTCTCAGCGCCCCGCCGATTGGCTGCGGGTGAGCATCTGCTGGGAGCTGGGGCCGGTTATTTGCCTGAGGTTCAGACCTTTCCCAGCGGCTCTGAATCAGGCTGGTTGTCGTGACAACCTGAATAGTGGCGGCTCCTGATAACCACGTAATGAGGTTGTCACAAAAAGAAGCCCCTCCATCGGAGAGGTTTAGGGATCATTAATATTTCCGAGGGAGCGTGAGAGCAGAAGAGGTAAGGGGACCATCTGGTGATGCTGGAGCACGTCAACAGCCTCCCTTGGAAAGG
Source organism: Chloroceryle amazona (assembly GCA_027560015.1). Classification (NCBI taxonomy): domain Eukaryota; kingdom Metazoa; phylum Chordata; class Aves; order Coraciiformes; family Cerylidae; genus Chloroceryle; species Chloroceryle amazona. Next base: position 4,710 of record JANHFX010008007.1, read on the forward strand.
AGCTGCGTTAGACAGGAACCACCTACTGACACGTAGCGATGGGAACCAGGCAAGCTGCCTGCCAGCAGTGAGGGGGTCCCAACTGCTCAGCTGTGGCATCTGGTATCTGCTGAAATCCAGGCAAAGACAGAGCAAGGAGGACACACGAGTGCTACTTAGGAATGACTCCAGCCCCTGAGTGGTGAAGCTGCCCATGGCACAGGGCACTAACAGCCTAGGAGAAGCGACACAAGGAGGCTGGCACACAGAGGCCTCCCCACTGTGCTACTGGTCTCACATACAGCCTCTCAGAGGGTAAGTCACTGAACCGCTCTGTGCCTTGGTTTACCCCATTTGCAGGTACCTTCCCATCACCACACCAAGGGGCACTGGGTGGTACACGTACTGCAAACCCCGTGCAAGGCAGGGACCGGCAGCAAGTGCAGCTCAAAGAGAATTCATGCACGACTGTGCTGTCCTGAGGACCCTCTCAGCTCAGGTACAAGAATGACAAGGCAGGACAGAGATTTCCCCTTGTCATTACTGGAGATGGAGCCTGGGATCACACGAGGCACCAAACACAGCATCTTCCCCCTGGATCTACACATGTACCGTCTTCTCATCCCAAGAAACCCTTTGTCCTTCACCCTGTCCTCGTGAAACATGGGTTTCACCCTGTTCTCAACAAACCCACATGATATCTACCACTGGCTGCAGTAATAACAGGTTGGGTGCTGCAGTCTGAACCTTCACAGATTGTGATCACACCACAGCTTGGAGAAGCTCAGCTGCCAAACTACTGAGCCCCAAAACCAGGCCCCTGGAGAAGAATGCCCACGTTCACGTGAAGGAACACACTGCTGAAAAAAATCTTTCCTGCAAAATGATGAAGTCTGAATCATTCATAAGAGGAGATGGAAATTACCTCCACACATAACTCTTTATGAATCTTACAGCAATAATTGACAGAATGTTTCTTTTATGTCATCTTCATCTCTTTTAAAAATACCTACTGTAAACACTTGCTTGTCAGTATAAGACTTTATTAATAAAGTCTTCATGTTCAAAGAGATGTACTTTTAGTTTATATTTTTATCTCAAATCATAATTTTCCTACTCAACGTTCATGCTTCAACTGTGGGTTTAACTGAGATGTAGTAAGAATATTAACACATGCCAATTAAATACCAATCAACTACTAAAGACTGCATTTAATAGATACATTTCTTAAGATACCACTGCTACACCTCATTAAAATGTTGTTGAATCTTTACAACTGTTGTAAACAATCAAGTGCAATATCATCCACCTCCAGGAACTAGTAAAACCGAAAGTAGTGCTCTCCTGCTGTGGGGACATGTGTGATATAAAATTCCCAGCTAAGGCAGCGATACAGTTGATTACATGTAACAGAAATACTCTCAGGTTGATATTAGGCACAGGGTTCACAAATCCCTCCTCTCTCAGAAAGGAACAAAGGGATGGGGAATTCTGCAAGGAGATCCCCCCATCCTGGGACAGGGTTTTGCAAGAAGGAGACAAGCCGAGCTGATACTGCTTAAACCTGTGCTCTGGAATCCTGCCTGGGCTGTCATTAGTGATTCTTCCTCCAAGTGGCCGTCCAGCCCAGCAGCATCACTCCTCCACTTTTGGCAGAGGGAAACTGAGGCACAGAGCTGCTAGAGCAGCTCCGTGGCAGCTGTGCGCTCACCTCCCAGTAACACTGCCTCTCATGGATCCCCAGTCTCACTCCCAGGCCCTATTTTTCTTTTTTTTTTGTAAACTGCCATTTAAGTCCCCTCCCGACAGGAGCAGCAGGACTAACAGCTTAAACCTCTCAAGCCCCACCTCAGCACAGCGTGGAAACAGAACACAGCACAGCCTCCTGCAGAAACACCAACGGGATTCAGAATTTTTCAGGAGACCTCTGTGAAGTCCAATTTTGCCACTTGGCACTTCAACATCTCCCATCCTCCTCCCACCTTTGAACACCAGCAAAGATGAGCCACCTGCCTGCTGGGCTTTATCTGTTGAAGACGTTGAGTTCCATCTGCTCTCTGGCCTGAGAAGACCGAGCTTGACCCTGCCTATCTAAACAGCACAGAACGGTTCAGAGGTGCCAGAGGACAAGTTACCCCCATCCCTAGGGAGTGTGGCCAGCCTGCCATGGCCCAGCACAAACACCAGATTTACCAACACATGACGCACTACCACGTCTCAGCAGAGGTGAGAGTTAGGAACAGATACACCTACCTATGCTGCAGTTCTCTTTAAAGGCAAAACCTGACAGTAAAACCACTGCAGCGAGATGGGTGAACGCAGCAAATTTATCTTCTCCTCGAAAAATAGTTGTCATTCAACATCAATTTTTCACTGGAACAGCCACACATCACTGTGCCTCAGTTTTCAACCTGTAAAATGTCTAGAGCTGGGTGAGACACATAATACTATTCTCCAAGCTGTTCATCTTCAGTTTAATCTGAAAAGCATTTGACATACACTAGATTTTTAAACAATTAATTCTCCATTTTTTCCCTCAACTACTTGTGAACAGGAACGAAACCAATTCTTGTGCCTACTGGGAGACAACAAAACAGAGGCTGAAGAGGTGAAATGTCACCCCTAGACAGGCTAAACTCACCACGCTGTGGCAGTCTCTGGATCTGGGGTTCTAATTTACATTCACCTCAGTGTAATCACTAAGACTAATTACTGCAGCACTTGGGCAGAGTAAGTGTGAAGCAGCCCTGCCTTCTGACACCAGAGCTCAGCCCTGGGCTGAGAACACACGTGTCAGCTGGGAGACCTGCTGAGCTCCTACCTCGATGTACATACTTCAAAGGGGTAAACCACCGGTGGTAGCTGACATTTGGGGTTTTGGGGATGCTGAATATGGAGGCCAGTATATAATCTGTGACTGTCTAGAGCATCTCAGCATCCCAGACCAAACCACATGAGGTGACATCAAAAGGAAGAAGGTATGTTGCTGATCTGATTTATGAAAATGAACTGAGTAAAACCAATAAGGCTGTTAGAAAATGAAATGGCTCTAACAACTTTTACACTGAAGCCACTACTGAATTTTTTAAATGCCTGTTTCTTAGTCAGACATGTTTGCAATAAAAAAATCTTCCTCTCTAGCTCTTTCCCACTCGATGCAGTTGTGCTTCAGGAACAGAAAAGGCCTAGGCAGGGATTCAGACCTCTCTTTTGCACTCCATCACCAGAAGGTTTCAGATGGGGGATGATTCTGGACTGCAGATACAGGAGACTGGAGTGCTCTTTGCTGTGGAAGAGAAGCAGTGCTGAGCAGCTGCCAGAAAAACTTTGCCATCCCTCATCTCCTGCTGCCTTCAGAGTGTTCTGGAGAGAGCAGGAAAGTCAAATGACACTGAAGTCCAGGATTTCCCTACTGCCCTGAGACAGGCTCCACAGAAACAGGGAGGGAACCAACCTGTGAGGGCAGCAGCAATGCACTACAAAACAGGCTGAGATACAGACTCAGACCCGCAAAGAGACAACCTGAAGAGGACTCTTTGTCTTGTTTTTCAAACCCTTGAACGTTCCTTACCCTTCCTGTAGCATCCCAGCTGCTAGGAGCATATGATGAAGGCATCACCCAAGGGTGTGAGAACAGCAAAGCTACCTGGGTCTCTGCAAGTTGCCCACAAGCCACAATTCTTGCAGCTTGGACATCATCCCACGGTAACCCAGCCACATAGCCTCCAAGTGTAGGTTGACTTACCTCTGGCTGGCCTTTAGCACAGATACATTCATAATGGTTTGCAACCCTTAGAGATTCGAGACCCCCAGGTATGGTATCACAGGGGAGGGTCTGAATTACTCCTTCAAAGCAGATGGGACAGCTGAGGGTGCTTTCATCTTTAGTGGTTCCTTCCCCTGTCCTCACAAATGAAAGCAGATCTTTATTTCCATGTGGTTCCTCCTGCTCATTCAGCTCTCACTTGGAAGACCTAATTTTCCCACAACAAAGGTTGTGAATCTCAGAATTAACCTCATCCTAAATCAGTATGAACTTTGATTTCACAGCTATGGCAGCTCACTGATGTCACGGGTGAATGTGAAGAGAGGAGCTATGGATGGCACTCATGATGGACTGTGAGCACTGAGGAACGCTGGGTTACAGATATGTGGCAATGCAAAGCTACTATAGGCATCAGGATAACATTAGCCCAGAGGGCCTGGAGGAGAAAAAGCTCTTTATGTGGTTTTCATTCCACGAATGAAGACTTCATTGCCTGGAGAATATCCCATGACAGTTAGAAGTGATTAGCACCGCAGCTCAGGGCATGGTCCTCTCAGCAGCTGGAAGACTACCAGGGTTGTCTGTGATCTTACAGCATTTCCCTACCAGCTGGCTGGACTGAAGCTCTACAAATAGAAAGAGCATGATAGAAAAGTGTGTCTTCTCTTTGAGAACACCCTCCCCAAGCTTACTAGGAAACCTGGAAAGTTAAAATGCAAGAAACCCTCTGGCTACTGACCAGGCAAAGTATTTGATATTGAGTTAAAGAATCAACGTCTCTTGGCTATTTACAAGCATCAACTGCACTAGCTGAAGTGTCCCTCTCTTCTTTAGTGTGTCCAGTACGAGTGCGAGCAGCAGAACTGAGGCTGCCTTTGTGATATAAACAACTGGCAACAGCTGAAGGAAAAGATTCCTCTGTAACCCAACAAATGAGATACTTCAAACAAGATTTCAGGATGTTGTTCCAGAGAAAGGACTCTTACCCTGGCAAGACTCGCATCACGATAGCAAATGGAGAATGTGCCAGAAACAAACTTTCACATACCGAGAGGAGCTACTAGAGCCTCAAACACAGCCTCCTAAAACACATCTTCAGTGCAGTTACTTCTTTATAGGAAAATATCCTTCTCCTCACTGTCTGTGGACCCTCCCAACACCTTCCGTCCCTTTCTCTCCTGTAACTCTGAACACACTCATAGCTCACTATACGTCAGGACACAGCCAGGAAAATGCCAGAGCTTATAGATTTGTTCAGCCCAAGAAGTATTTCATTATTATGTCCCAAAACTCTTGGTTTTGCTTGTCCACAAAGAGAGCTCCCTAAGAAACAGCAAAGGCTGGTCACCCAGCTAAGCACATGTGAAGGTACAAACACCAAGAAGTTTGTTCCACAGACTGATCTTCCACGTCACTTCCATGTCAGTTAAGGTCTGTTTTGAGAGGATAGGGATAGACAGGACCAAACATTAGCTTGAACACAAAAGGCCATGATCCAAGAAAAAAATCTTTGTCATTAGTTCAGAGTCCAGAAGGCAGTGGAGCATGACTTTTTCTTCTTCTAAAAACTATGCTTTTCAGCATTTCAGGTTTGGCAGATCTTATCTGAACAACAGAAGAGTTTTGAACCCCAAGATTAAGGACAGATATGTTAATGAGACCCTGAATCCAAGACAGTCCCCATGGACAGGGTGAGACCTGTCTTAGATGTGGAGACCTTTTCACATCCCTTTGAGTGACCAGCTTCTTTAAAAAGATCAGAAACAATCAAGTTTAGCAGATACCCACAGGATGGGAGAACACTTCATTCACCGCAAATTTAGGAAAGTTTTGCTCTTCATCCAGTTCAGATGAAAAACAAATGTAAGAAGAAAAAAGTATTTCAAGCATCGTAAGCATGACCTTTTGAGCAGCTTCAGTCAAGTCTCTAAAGCACATCAGTGCAGAGCACACTACAGTTCAGCCCTCCTCTCCAGCTGCGAAAGGCGGGTGTTTGGAGAATACAGGCAGGCTTATTAATCTGGTGCTTAAAGATGTCACCTAATCAAGACCTGGGATCAGAAAGAAATCCCCAGCTGACATTCAAATGTTAAATGCAATGGACTGAATCCAATTATTATTTTTATTGGAATTGCTAATATATGGGATGGGGCTGGAGGGTCAGACTTGTAAGACAAACACGTGACATCAATGCCACTGGAGACAGGGACTGACTGAAGCTTTCAACCTGCTCTGTGCTGCTGCTGTGCCAGGTCAGGCTCCCCTTCCACCCCAGGCCAGCTGACCTCTGGGCAGCCAAGAAGCTCCCGTGGGGTCAGGGAATCCCTGTCCCAGCACTGGTGTCCGGGTGTCCTCACGCATCGTAAAGGCTACAAACCTGCACGGTTGCCCAACTGTTCCACTAACCCCCATCTTCCATGAGATATTTCCATCTTTTGGTACTCACGAAATCCGAAGCTCAGGGATTTATGATCCGTGGTGAACCTAGCACATAAATAGAGAAACCGTCTCCTTCCACGATAAATGGATTTCTCTCTGCAAAGAGGCCTCACAGTGGCCTTCATCTCTTCAGGTTGCATAAGTGCAGCCTGTAGCCAGTGTGCCGAGACAGCCTTCCCCATCATGAAAGGGCCTTTGCAGTTAGCTGGTAAGTTTCCCTGCCAGTCTGAGCTGCTTCAACACAGCGATATGTCACAAACCTTCCTCCCAAAAAATCCTGCACTGCATGAGAGGAAAATGACTGGGGTGTGTTGACAGCTTTCAACTATCTCAAATCACTTTGTGAAGTGTTAGAGGGACCCAGCCCAGCCAAGAACAATCACCCTTAAAATAGAAATTAAAATTAAATACCTTTATTTTTTCATGAACGAAAAAGCAGCATTTTTCATTGGAGCACCCACTCCACCTCTGTGTCACCGACACCTTCATTGACAATGACACTTAGCTTCTGCCAGTGCCCCAGGGAGCCCACCAGGATGGGGTTGCCACTCTCAGTGTCCACCTCCCTGCACTTCTTGTTGGCTAAGCAGAGAAGGGCTCCACATGAACAATCTTTACAATGAAAAGTACCATCCCATACTGAGGCCCCCGGCAGAGAGGCACCGAGCCAGAGGCCAGTACTGGATTCAGTGACATTCTGCCTGCTCTCCTGGTATCACGTATCTGCACTGGACTCCAGCCAACAGGATGCAGCCAAATCTAATAGGTGATTTCATGACATCACTCCAGTTTACACCAGTGTAAATAAGACTGGGCTCCTGCCCTCACTTTTCCCACGCTACCAGCGTTGCTCTACTGTGCGCCTGCCAGTCTGAACGCCGACCCGTCTGCCTCTGGCTTACTGCAGGACCCAGACTCTTACGCTTCAGCGCACACTCGCAGCTGAAACAAGATGTTTGTTCGTACATATTTTTAATCCTGTTGCTACCCTGGCTGCTTCTTGTTCGCCGTCTTGCACAGCTGTTGGTTCCACACCGGGGAAACAGGCCAATTACCTTGCACAGCCTAAGGGAGAGCTGCTGCTCGGGGAGGCGGTGGGTGCCTGCCCTGGTGGCTATAACTGCTGTCCCCTGGCGAGGGGAGGAAATCCCAGCAGGTCAGAAAGTCTCAGCAAAGCAGGAGAGGAAATGACAAATAAATTCCCCATCATCAGAGGAAGAGCAGCACCATCCTTCTGGCAAGTGCTGTCCCTGTTGCGTCTCAGAGGGCTGCACAGAGCCCTGCAGACTGCAGCTAAGGACCCATTTCTGGAGACAGCAGCTCCTTGGGGCAGTGTCTGGGGACTGATGTGGGGCTGGGCAGCTCCAGAGCACACTCACTCTTGACAGGACAATGCGACCTATGGCCACAGACTCAAAGCTGGCAAGTAGAGACCTGTGTTGCTGAGCAGGATGGGCTCACCCATCACCAATATTTCAGTTCCCGGTAACTTGGACTGATGGTCCCGAGGGACCTTAGCCAAGCCCAGTCACCCTAAGCACACTGTCGTCTTGGAGCTGACACCTGCAGGCCAAGCTACAGCTGAGGCCATCAGCAGACAGCCCAGTGCTGCTCTCTCTATGCACTGGGCAGACACATCAAGCCTGGGCTGCAGTATGCAGCACAGAAGGGGTAAGGAAGACACAGGCAGCAGAGATTTCAACTAAGCCAAAAGCTTTCTGTTCACTTTTCCACACAAACATCATCAGAGAGACCTGGTTCCTGCTCCTTCAAGCTTGAGGGCCAACCTTAGAGAGCTAATCTGTCAGCTTGGACTGATGCAAGAGCCCAGCTCCTCCGCCTCACAAGGAGTTAAGGGACTGTCCAGTCTTAACTACACTTACCAGTGCCTGCAGTGAAGGAAAAGAAAGGGGAGAGGAGGCTGACTTGCCCTTTGGAGGTTCAGGCCCTTCACCGCCTGCGTCCCCCAAGCCCTGCACCAACAAACTGGATTTCCACACATCCAGCACACAGCCTTTCGGCCACCCACTCGATTTCCCATGGCAGCCACACTCTTTTCAAACGGTGCACAGCCCAGAACAGATCGACTGTGCAGCCAGGTGAATTACAGCTGTGAACAAAATGTCTGGACAATGGCAAAAGGGACTGGCAGTGCTTTGTGCTACTGCTGCCAATTATCTCCTGGTTGCACAATGAATTCCTTATCACCTTCTCTCACTAGAGCTGGGCAGAAAAGAGTTTTGCAGCCTTTCCTTTTGCCTCACTAATCATTGCTGAGCTGACAAGTCCCATGGTCTGGGAATAGACCGCTCTTCTGGCTCAGAAATAGAGCCCATACCTTGTCTTCACTCTGACTGCTGAAAATGTGCCCTCAAATGGCCTGTGATGCCATTTTTGTCCTCTGATGGAAGCTGAATGTCACTGCTTTCCCCATCAGGAATGAATACTGGCAGATTAAAGCCCCAGTGCTGGCCACTTGTTGCACCAGACAGCAGCTTAACAGGTCTGTCCAAGGAGAGGGGCACTGGGCAGGCACAACTGGCAGCTTGACTCCTGTCAGTCCCAGGGTGGGCAGTGCCAGTGCCTGCCAGAGCCCATGGAGCTAGAGCAGGCACAGTCAGGCAGCCTTGTGCACCCCAGCTTGTGTCTCCTGTCGCTGCCAACCTCAGCGCTCCTTGGAGAGGTAGAAAGTCATAATGACAACCACTTAGAAGAAGACTAAGAAACTGTTTCATTTTCACCCAAGTGATCTGCTCAGGATGAGAAGGATGCATTCAGGAGGCAGGAGGAGAAAGGTCTTACCTGTTTCCTGCTTAGTGGTTTAATGTCAGAAAGTGTTTGGATTGAAAGCATCTCAACCTTCACTGCCTTTGAGCTCTTTTGGTCATGGTTCAAAAAGGCAAACCCTAAACCAAAAGAGCTCACATGTAATTGAGGAATTTTCTTCCCTCTACTGTCTCCAAAGATAGGAAAGCAAACTCTACCTCAGGTGGGATGCAGCCTTGTAGGGGGCACAATGCAGGGTGACATCCACATTTGCCCTGTCCCCTGCTGTACCTCCCGCAGGGGTGCTGGCCCACAAGCAGTGACAATTTCATAGTAACTTCACTCCATGAGCTACCCAAATCTCATGTAAGTAAGACGAGAGAAAGAGAAACAGATCAATTTTACTCTACGTAAGAGCAAGAGAGAGGCACAGCCAGTCCCAGGCACGTTAGCATGGCAGAATAACCCACTGTGCTTTGGAATCTGTTCCTGCACTATCTGCTCTACTTTTTAATTTTCTAAGCAAAAATGATTTTGACCCTGCAGGAAACGTCTGTCCAGAACTGCCTCCACTGATCTGGCAACACTGCATCACTACACCTCCCTCCAGTGTCCTTGTGCTGACCAGGCCTGGAAAGGTGAGCTGTTCTGAATGGAATCTGGCTGGGGGATGAAATGAGGATGGCCATCAAATCCATGGGCATCATCAATTTTCTTTCTAACAGACAGCAATTGTTCCTCCCCACCCCCTGGGCTCCTCAGCCTGAAGGTCATCTGCTTTACTGCAGCACTGGCCACCTGCCTTGGAGCCATGTCTGGGAACTGAGCATGTGGATGCTGGTTTGTGCTTTTTGCTACACATGCCCAAAAGAAGGTATTGTGGCCCTGCAGAACCCTGTGACAATGTTATGTATTCATGAGTGCCATCTACTGGCACCTCCTCCCTTAATTAACCTTTACCAGACACAGAGCACACAGGTACCACTGGCTCCCATTCTATTCCTGGCAGTGGAAAAAGTCTATGCCTTCTCCAATATCCCAACATCTCCATTGTCATCAGCTGCAAGAAATAAATTGAGGTGGATTCATCCTATAATCTGCTTCCAGGATTGCTTAAGTAAAATGAACGTGTTTTCCTGGTAGGGAAAAGATAACAGATGTGGAAAGTTGCGATCTCAAGAGATCCTCGGTGATGCTTCTGCTAACTGGATAAGGCATCAATGCACAAAAAATACTCATCCACCATATACATATCTTGGCTTCTTCCTCAAAAGATGGTCTGGCCCCTGGAACCTCAGTTTCTAAGGTTTGCAGCTGCAAAGAAAACCTCAAGACTCAGATGCCCAGAAGATAATCTGCAAAGTGAACCTTACGAAGGTTGGACTTGATCCTAGAGGTCCTTTCCAACCCTAATGATTTTATGGAAGTGTGCTGAGAGACAGAAAGAATGGCTCTACCGTGAGTGATCTCATCCCTAATCACCAAGCCACTGGGGGACAAATATGGGTAATTTATCCAGTTTTCCTGGGAGAGAGAGGCAAGGAGATCCCTAACTGTACACCTTGCACAAAGGAATAGTTCATTAAAGGGGCCCAAGTCAAAAGCATTTGCTGGACACCACTGCTTATTTTGCTCTCCTAAAATGTCAAGGAGACTTAGCAGAGCCCGTGTGCTGTATGAGCTCTGCCCTCTGAAGGAGAGCTGTGCAGCACCCACTCTCATCAGGGCAAGAAGTACACTCATGGGAGTTTTATGAAAAAATGTCTGGCAAAATTAGGGAAGCTGGCAACAGCAGGAACATGCCAATCTAACTGACAAGTAATATGAAGGCTGCTGAGAGAAATGCAAACGACTGGAGTACAGAGGATGAAACACATCTATAAGCGCAACAAAATCAGACTCAGTTAAAGTCTCCTTGACACAAGATCTAGAAAGAGCAGAGCCAGTTCATCTCTGAGTCACACAGCCGTCAGATTTGTGTTCTCCTTCCACGGCTGTCATTGACGTGGAGCCAAACTCATCCTTCTACACTCGCAATTAATGCCCTGTCGGACAAGCTCTTCTTAGTGCCTTGTACAGACATACACAGTAGCCTTCCCTGAGATCAGAGCACCCAGAGCCTCTCTGCCTTCCCTCTCCTTCTGTACTCTCCCTGTTTGCTCAGCCCTCCTGTTTGTTTTTTCACCTTCACACAAGAATCAATCTTAAAATCGGAGCCAGAAAGAGACAGTCATCCTGTAAAGAGCCACCTCAAAGCAGGAGTCTTAGATCCGAAACTCTGCTGGCAAGGCATCTGAGTTACGCACACTCCTGATGATAAAAGTCATTAACTATTATTACCAGGTTGCTGTAGTGTCAGCTCTGGTGCTCACTCTAAAAAGAACAATGTCTGATGGCACAGAGTTTAGTAAAAGAGATAAATCCCTAGAATTTAAAGTCCAGATCTTGCAGAGAGAACTGAAATGAGCTCAGGGCCTGTAATGGTGTAATGTGAAGACTAAGATGCATCTCAAGCACAGTCTGTATGTACCCGTGGAGTGAAAAATCCTGAGATTACTGGGTGCCTGAGTCACTTCTAGTTTTAAACAAAAGCATAATGAGAAGCACAGCAAAGACCAGAGGCTGGAAATAAGGGGAACATTTGCAGACCAAAGCAATGCATCACTGAAATAATTCACTAAGCGAAGGAGTAGAATTTTCTCTGCCTTACAGTTTCCACATCCCCACTGGATGCTTGTCTAAATGATGAGTTCTAACCTGAGCAGAAGTTACTGAGCTTGAAGCAGAAATCTCTAGGTAAAAGTCCGTGATCCATTTTGCATGGGAGGTCAGACTAGCTCATTATAACTGTCCCATCCTCTTCTGAACAGGGCCATGATGGGAGAGCTGGAGTAGGAGAACCGGCAGCCATAGAACAGTAGGACACAGTAGAACAGTATCCCATTACCTGGGATCACAGCACCATTAAGTCGGTACTTTAGGAGGTAGAATCTTTATGTCACCTACTCAGGGTTTCTCCAGCAGTACCAAACCTTAAGAAGATGTACAGTATGACTCATATAGCCTGCATGCAGTAAATAATGAAAATAAACCACTGCAATAGGTAGCTTGGGAACGCCTGTACCATATGTGTTATTAGTTATTAATTGTATTCCCATAGCAATTTACTCCTGCAGCGCCCTGTAGCCTAAAGCCCCTTGCTTTCTAAGTGTTAATTAGGGCTCACAATAAACACTGAGAAGTGACAGGCCTGCCTTCGTCTCTCTCCTACGTTTGTAAAGCCCTGCAAGCAAAACCCAAAGGGACTTGCACGAGGTCACAAGTGAATCAATAGCACTGATGGAAACAGAGCTCAAAGCTCCTGGCTTCCAGGTTCCTCCCACAGAGAGAGAAAGGTTGGTAACAAATCCCCAAAGAAGTGGGAATGAGCAAGAAAATCACAGTGTGCAGTCTGGCTGTGTTCACCGGTGAGTTAATTAGATTGTGGCCTAATTAAAATACAGCCTTTGCATCTCACCTTTCTTCCTTGATGATGTGGGCAACAGGTTTAGGTTGCCCATATGTTTAAAATGCAAGTTTGCAGACAGTGGCTAACCTTGTAGTGAGTTTAGCAGCCCTGCGATGGGGTGAGACAGCGATTTCAGTCTGGCACCCAGTACGCTCATGGAAAGTACCACTGGATATAACTGCCTGCAACAACAGGAGAGAAATGAAGACACTAAAGGCTGCTCCCAGTGCTCCCTTCCACAGCAAACCTAGTCTTAGAAGGACCAAACACTTGCCAGTTCAGATGAAGTTTCCCAGATGTTTGGCACCTCTAGAAAGCAGCTCCTGCACCTCAGCAATTTTAATGGATGCACGAGTCCAATGCGCTTTCAATGGCTGGAGCTAAAAACTGTTTCTGCCAAAAACTGCAAAGCCAAGGGGCGATCACAGACCTCGGCATCGGAGAGAAGCTGGGGAACCAAGGGCACTACTTGGGTTATGGGGTGTCTCCTCCCTTTTTGCCAAGAACACAGTAGGAATGGAAGGGAAACAACTCACAGCGGGCGATGAAAATAAAACATTAACCAGAGATTTGACCTCCACACATAAAACCTAACAACTGGGAAAAGCACCACAATAAAAGAGCTTTTTTTGTCTGAAGTTTGTTTTTAGAGGGCCGTGGTCTGCTCAGGGAAAAAGCTGCATTTAACTTGCTTAATCTTCAGTGAGTTTTAAGGGTCTGATCAGGAACTCACTAGAAAAGGCCAGCTGCCTTCATCACTCGCCTGTCCTGCACAGGCAGAGGAGTCACGAGCACAGGCAGCAGGCCAGCACCTCTGGGAAAAGGAGGGTTACCAGGGAAGAGTGCAGCCCAGGCTCCTCCTGAAACCTGCAGTTCACATCAGGATGAAGAGTTACAAAATTAAACACCAGAGTCTCCCACTCCAGAATCAGTTCATGAGTGACCTGAGCTGAGATGCTAAAGCTGACACAAGCAAGTGCACACAGAAGGACCGAGCCGCAGAGTGCTCAGGAAGTGCCCGCGGCAGCTTCACACAGGCTGCACGTCCAAAATAATTCTCTACCGAGACAAAACACCCTCCAGACACAGACAATGCTGAAAAAAGTGTTTGGCAAATAAGAAAGGAAAAAAATATCTGTAAACTCTGAAGGTAAAAGATGTTACCCTCACCCTCAATAACACACAGATGTATTTTTCCCTATCCTGTCTGCCAAACATTTCAAACCAGCGTTGCATTTCCTACTAAACCATGATGCCCACACAAGGCAACTCACGCAAGCAGTGGCCCATGAGACGGTACAGTGCTTTGAAAATGAAGTTTCTAAAAGCATTTGAGATAATGGAAGAGAAAAGGCAGGATCAGCAGCGGCAATGAATGAACACAGAGAGACAGGATTTCTCTGCACACCAGAGCTCTGAGCTCTAAAATCACGTGGAAATCCCAGCTTTCCTGCTTTTAGCAGGAAATAACCCAGGAGGTAGACTGAAGGCTCTGGGGCCATTCATTTCCCAACATGACAACGCAGTCTACAGCCAGAGCATCACACTGCAGTCATGCTGCCCATTACTCAGCGTGAGGAAAGATCAAAGAGCAAGAGGAAGGGATCCAGCGAGGCACAGTGTGAGTCTGCAGCTGCGCTGTTCTCTCTCTCACAGCTCACCTAGCTGAAAGCATGGAGCCTATTCAAGCTGTGGCCATCTGCACCTACACAGACAAGAATCTGATAAAGCCAAGTAGCCGCTTTCCCCTGCCTGATGGACTGCACTGCACACACTGGCTCAGAGCCCCTCTCCCATTCGTGGCAGGCAGCACTGCTGGTTTACTCCAGCACAGGAGGGTCAAGCTCCAGAAAGGTCTGTTTACAAACAAAGGCCAGGGAAGCTCATGTCTTTATGAACTTTTATCAGTTTCTAGTTCTTTTTTTCTTCTGTTTTGCCATCACCTATCACTAAAATAACATTTGGTGTTGTCACTGTGGTAACCAAGAGGTGCTGCAGACTCAGAAAGTCAGACTCAATCTAACCTGCTGGGTACTCGCCCCTGGTACCCCAGGGGGAAAGCACAGCCTAGGATGGAGAGAACAGCACTCATCCCTTGGAGATGTTATGTGCCTGATATCTATCCAACTCATAAGAGAAATATTGCAAAGCAGTTAGAGACACCTAAGACTTGTAATTGGGATGATCCGACACAAGCATATCAGTCACTCCTGTTAAACAGCAGGGAAGGACCCGATTCACAGCCCTGCAAAGGATCTGGGATGGAGAACATTAGCAGCACCATGTCATACCTGGCCTTTGCACACTGTCAACTGGCAGTCAGTAGACCTGCAAAGTTGCCTGCTTGTATTTCCTATCTGTATTATCTTCCATGTCCATTGTAGTCCTGATGTCAAAAAGATGCTGCTCATCTCTTCTTCCCAAATGTCACCCTCCCAATTCCACACAGCCATGAGCTGTTCATGTATTTCCATGCCTTTAGAAGTCCTGATAAGGACAGTCTAAAACTCAAAGGAAAATAAAACAGTAGTGGATGCTCCTCAGGTCATCAAAAACACAGGGCAGAATTGTAGCATGGATGCAGTGCTTTCTGCTACCATGCCAGCATTTTAGGAGGATTCCTGGGTTTCTTTTCTTTTCCTGGTGCTCCCATACAAATCAGGCTCTCTCCCACCTGGTCCTCTTGTGACAAAAGTCTTGCTGCAGCTGCAGGGAAAGGCAAGTCATTTGGCTTGCACGGCTGCCTCTGCATTTCAAGCTTATTTGTATGAGACACTGCCACCCAGCACGATTTGCATACGTACCAAAACGCCAGACCCGCACAAAACGAAGCTGGAAAACCATTTGACTCTCCTGTCAGAAAAGGTTAATGGCATGGATACTTTGCAAATGTTTACTATGAAGTCTTTCCTAAGCCTCTGAGCTATAGAATTTGTCCGTAAAAGGAGGTTCACCCTCTTTCCCCAGTCCCACATTCCTATTTGCTTCAGATTAACATGAGTGACCTCTACCTCACTTGAGCTTCATTCATCGCCCAAGGAGCAGGGCCTGGTTTTGCTGAATTATTTCCCTGCCATCATGAAATGCTATTCAGCTGCACTGGAAGGGACAAGGCTGCAGATGCAGGTGTTGGCTTCCTATTACATTAACCGTTCAAGACCCAGACCAGATTCCTCTTTAAACCTTACTCAGATCAGGAGGGTTGCAGAAAACCATGACATAAATACAAGATACCTGGACTTAACACACCTGAACACAGGGGCCAAATGTGATAAAGAAAACAGGGGTGAATTGCATCCTGAGAATCACACGCGACCATACACATCAGGGGACAAAGGAGCCCTGCCATGAAGCACCTCATCTCAGCTCCTCCTGCAGCTCCCTCCCTCTCTGTCTTCAACTGTGTCAGTCACCCAACATGCCCCACGATTGCATCTGAAGAGTGCATCAGAGGCTCTGGGATGGGTGCTCTTTGAAATGGCTTAATTTAAATTGACATATGAAGTGTCACTTCCAAATTAAGCCAGGCTGAAGAAAACCCTTCAGGACCTTTCTACCCCTCCTCTCTCTCTTTCTTCCCCTCTCACTTTGCTTTAAAACAGGACTTACATATCACTCTCCATTCTGGCCATTAATAGGAAAGAATTCCTACCTGAAAGGTGTCTTCAGTTGCAGACTGTAAGGGCAGGGAGGATACGCCCTCATTTCCCCAGTCCTCCAAGAATAGCAGCCCAGACCGAAGTCCCTCCACAAGTCAGATCTCCTGTGTCAGACACAAACCCAAATTATTCTGGCACATAAACACAGATTCGTGCTGAAAGAATGGCCATTGGGCAATTAACAGAACGAGCATTAAATCTGTCTCGCTCCTTTGTTCTCCAGGCAGGCTGCAAGATTGACTGAACCCTTTAACTTGGGCAAACAAACATCAGGCCCAATCTTCAGCTGGCAGAACGCCACACAGTGCCATCAATTTCTCTGTCACCACGACTGAAATGTTGACCTATGGCTTCTAGCTGCAGTAAAGCTCTTATTTGGTACCCACACCTCCTATACCTTTAAATGGCATAATAACCCCCCGCATCATTTTTTGCGGACCAGGGACAGATCTTCCCAGACCTCACTTTTTCTTCACACCTTGCAATTTGGTTCTGGTTTTCCTGCCAGCTGGGTACAGCTCCCAGGCTTCCCCTCCCGCCTCCCCACCCTCCTCTGTCTTACGCACGCGGACTGTGCTGAACAGTTTTAAGTAAAAAGCCAGGTGCTTTCTGCAAACTGCCACAACAGCACAGCACAAATCCCTGCTGTGTTAGGCTCACAGTGGGCACCCTGTGCAGCACCCAGGCTGCCTGGCAAATCCTGCTCGGATATGGCCTAGATTGCACCAGGTTTGGGAGCTTTTGCTTTGATTTGCAAATAGATAGTTCAGACAGCTCATAAATACTGTATTTAAAAGTTCCACTCATAAGGACAAAGTAGCAAACTGCTTAAAGAAGCAGAGCCCTAAACTTAAAGTAGAGCAGATGATTATGAAGGACTGGTGGCAATAACTGTCCCACTCTCACAGAGCAATACCTTCAGCACCCAGACCGTCCCAACAAATGTTCCACCTTTTAGGTCTCCAAAGAATTCTATACCATTCCTTACTCTGCACGGACAAGAATTTGCTTTTGCATTCAGTGAATGGTGGTTGGATTTTGCATTTAAAAAACAAACCCATGTATTTATTGAAAATCACATGTGACTCTTGTGATGAGCAAAAGCATTTTAAACAGAACCTGGGGGAATGAGCCAGGACACAGAGGGTGTTGTGTGGGCCCTTCTTCAACGCACACAGACTGAACTCCAAAAAAGCCAGAGACTGGTGGAGACCGGTAGGATAATCAGAATAAGGGAGATTCCTTCACCAGAGACCAGAGCAGCTGGCTTTTTTTAGCTTTTCCAAACGGAGACTGAGAAGGGTCATCACTGCAGTCCAGAAATAACTCAAAGGCAAACACCAAGGAAGAAAAACAGCTAGTCAAGATCAGTGACTAGAAATAAACAAAGAAGAATAAAAAGGCTGTAAGTAAATTTGGACTGGAAATTTTAATGTTTGGAAATAACATTATAATTTATAAATTATTATGAGGCAGCAGCTACCTTCCAACAGAAATTATGGGAGAAAGTTAACCATCTTTGGGAGTTTATAAAGCAGACTCTAGGACATGACACCTGCAGTCGCAGAGGCTGAATCAGGCACCCTTGAGCTTCCTTGCTACTCTGGGTGCTCAGCTCAAACCCAGAGAAGGAAAAAAAAAAAAAATAGAGGAAAATGTCAACATTCACCACTGCTGTCAAAAATCTCCCGTGAAAACTAGGCCACAAATGCAGCAAGCTCTGCAAGGAGGAATGCCCAGAGGAGAAAAATGGCATCTCAGTGAATTCAGGCTCCCTGATCATTTGTGCCTCTCCATCACAAACACAGACATTTGCCCCATGCTTGCTCTCCAGGATGAACTGCCAGTCAGGATTTTTCTGTAGCACGTCTTCAGTGAGGCATCAGAAAACTCTAAAAGCTATTGAAATAACTCCACCCAGAAGCGCTCTCTTGCAGCAAAACAAACTGTTAAGAGGAAAAGTGGTCAAGTTTTTCTGGACTTGTATTCAGGCTCTGTAACTAGAACTGGCAGGAATCAGGAAGGAAGAGAAATGCTTTCATCTCTAGCTATAACTTTTCAAAGGAACTGTGCTCAGCTTTTTCCCCAACACTCTCAATCAACATTTGCAATTTATGGCCCAAGAGACATGGAATGCAGAAAGTAGGCAAACACATTAAAAGAAAGCAGAGTGTCTACTTCTTAAAATCTTTTTTAACAGTACAGAGAAAGAAAGAAGGAAACTCAGCTGGCCTGCTATAGGCAAAACTATTTTTAAGGGTTTATTTTCTAAGCTGAGTGTTCTAGAACAGCATATCTTTTAAAAAAAAAAGGATTCAATAACTTTAACTCAGGATTCAGCATTCTGGGTTTGACATGGCAGAATTATATCCTGGATATGATGCTTTACGCAGACGTTCTCTTAAGGAAACAGTGGTCTCTCTCTGTAGATCTATCCTCCCCTGAAAGCCTGGCAGTGCCACTGAATGACTATTTAGCACAACCAAAACAACCAGTGAGCTCATTCTTGTCTCCTCGCCTGCATAGAGCTTGCAACGATATCTTTAACCTGGGCCATGAGGCAAAAATACAAAAGGAAAATGAAGGAGGAGAGGAAAATCAAGGAAATGGGTAGAAAATACATGGGGAGGGACACAGCAGAAAGAAACCCAGTGCAAGAAACAAATTCCTCCTTCCTGTCCACTGCCAGTGTCACCATCTCCTGTGTCCATGTCTCTCTTTAGCAGAATCTTGCTATTTTGCAAATACATCTAAAATAAAGAGAAGCCTTTCTATCAAATACACAGTGGAAGAAATATCAACAGGTTTGTGTTTCACACTCTCCTTCTGCCTCACAAACACCCAGTCTAGACGGGGTGTGGAATCACATGCGGGTTTGTTGGGAGATCCATCAGTGCTCTGAGAACACCTTCCCTCCACACACAGCTTCACCTCTCCCTCCCCCAGCCACAAGCAGGGGACTCGCTGGAAAGGTACAAGGCAGAGAAGAGCCCCGCACACCCCGACGTGCCTCGGGCACTTTCAGATGGCTCTGCCAGCTTCTCGTTCTGCTCTATCTTTGCTTTATACATTAATAAGTGACATTTTAGTAATGCATTTCACAGTCACCTACAGTGCTCTTCTCAACAGTATTCTCCCTCTTAAATTCCCAAGAGCTGGGAAGCACAGTCCATGGGGTGTAAGGACGTTTGGCAGTTTGGATTTTGATGCCATCATCATTTCTAGATTAGAACTGCCCTGGCTGAGCTCATCTACAAAAACACAGTCATCAGCCCTCCACAGCCTTACAGCCAGGTACAGAAACCTAAAATTCAAGACAGACTGTCTGTGTATTAGGTCTTAATTTAGAAGTGGCCTGGGTATGTCAGCACTTAAGGTTAGGCACGAAATCCTTTCACTGAAGTCACAGGAGCGATTCATGGGCTCAGAACTTAGATGTGCACTGAGCACCCTCCTGACTTGTGACTGCAGCTCTTGACTCCTGTGTAGCAGAGTCTGCTGCTCAATACCATCTTCTCCAGCCCTTTATATGATAGATCCTATCTCCCCTGGGATCTAACAGCCTCTGTATAATATTTAATTTAAATGCCATCAGTTGAGATCAGATTAGCCAGGAGTTTGGCTTTCTCAGGAAAAAACGGAAAGCATCCACAGATGCACATTTGCTTCTTTTGATGTTAGCAAAAATTTGGTTACTGACTTCATGAAAACCAGGATTTCCTTGCAACATTTAATGCTCTGAGTGTCATTAAGTAGAAGTGGGACTGCTGCAGATTTCCCAACAGTTGTTAATCACAAGAGTTATCAGTTCTAAAGACGAAAGCAGAACTGCAAACTGTGTTACTTGTAGTGATGATGGTAACTGGAGGGAAAAAAGGAGAATTAGTATTTCTCTGCAGCACTGGGTGTTCCTAGCCAATGCTAGAAACAGCAGCAGTGTTGGGTGGCAGACACAGCTCACTGCTCACAGAAAGCTACCTCACAAACTCATTTCTTTTACCTCTTCAGCCTTTATTTTACAAGATTTCTGCCTGGGTTTGCTCTGGCTTTCTGCAATCTGGAAGCTGAACAGCCAGCCACGGTGTAGCAGAGAGCCTGAGACACTAACCCTGAGACCTGGGCAAGTTCCTCACTCTCTGCCAAAACCGGTCGCTTCAGAGACCCCAGCAAACCTCTCTGCATCCCAGGGCTGCTCTGCCTGCCTGGTGGGCGAGGAAGCACCGAGTCTGAGAAACAGACAGATACTCAGTGATCCTTCTGGCACAAACACGCCCGTTGAGGGGAATGAAAAGTTCATTTGTATTCACATAGGCCGAGTGGTTTGTACAGCTCCTGCCGCTGCTGTATATCACACACACAGGATCAGACCCCAGGCAAGAGAGAAAGTGGGTCGTTAAGTTGCAGAAATTCAGTCAACCTGTCCAGATATGAGTCTCAGGAGAACATTCCATTTAGATAGTTTCCTCAACCTTCCTGAAGCTCTGGTTATGATCTGTTAATCTAGACATACAGAAATGACAATAATTTGGTAAATCTGAGCATGCAGGAGGTCATTTTTAAAGCATCATTATGTGCTTGAGAAAGCTTTAACACTCACGACACCATATTTATAATCAAGCCTCATCTGGCATTACCTACCACTGGGAAGGGTGTAGTAGGGGGGAGTTTGTTTTAATTCCCAATCTAATTAACATTTGATTTTGTTCCAACATTCAAAGCAATCTTCCATTTTAAAAGCCTAACGATGCTTACCTGCAATTAGGAATTAAGCCATTTTATCTAAAAGCAAATGCTACACACAAGAAACTCCTGCCCCTTGGACATCCTCGTGGAAAAACATGAATTACACATCTCTAGCACAGAGCTTGCCAAATGTGTCTCCTTCCAGCCCAGTTCTGATGTAAAATAAAAAATGACAAAGGTGGAAACCTCACAGCTTTGCAGGGCAAAGGCCCCTCTGTATTTCATACCTCACAAACCTTTGTGCAGCATAGACTTGAAAGTAAATTTTTGGGGTGGGTCTAGGAGAGGATGCTTAAATCTCTTCACAGTTGCCTTGTTCAGTTACAAAGTCATTCGCCTTCTTGTGAGAACTATAGGGCAAAATACTGCATCTTGAATAATTCAGGAAGTCAGCTTGAAGGACAGCAGCAATGCCTTCTCACTTTAAATCCTGTCTCCCTCTTCCTCCCATGACTCCACTAAACATAAAGCAGCAGGCAATAAAAGACCCAGCCATTATACAGACAGCTGCACAAAGCCCTGCTCCGTGCCTTCTCCCCCCCGTGCCCATCAGGAACGACTCTCCACATCCATCCTTCTGTTCTTTCTGCTGACTTGTGAATGAGAAGGGGAAAGCAAAGATTATTGATCTGATCTCCAAATTCAAAAGTGCAGATCCTCCCCAGGCTCTGGGAGAGGAAATCCCCGGTAAGGTCATGTCAATAGTGTCCTCTCTCTGGCAATACTTTGTAGAACTGACAAAACTTTCAAGGTGCCCATTATACAGCTACGGGGTGAGATCAGAAAGTCTGACTGGGGCTTATAAATCCCAGTTTAACACATGTGCACCACGATTTATGAATGTGGTACATTAATGGCTGGGCTCAGCATCGCTAAATCAGTCCCTCCTGCTGCAAGTATGAAGTAAAGACAGATAAATCAGAGCATTTCATTTAGGGTGATTTACATTGCAGATAAATCAATGGAGAGATTTGTTAACACATTGCAGGATCTTCTAATCTCTTTCTGGTTTTACATCAATCAAAACTTTTTGAAATTACATCACTGAATCCCAGACTAGAAGGGCAGGGCCACAACTCAGGTCCCAGGGGCAAAACCAGGCAGGTTCATGGTGCAGAGTGAATGGTTCAAAGCTGTGCCAGGGGAAGTTTACACCGGACATTAGGAAGCATTTTCCCTTACCAAGAGGGTGGTCAAACACTGGAACAGGGTTCCTAGAGAGGTGGCTGATACCCCAAG
>JANHFX010008008.1:0-60361 GCA_027560015.1 Chloroceryle amazona
CCCAGAGCCTTCTCTTCTCCAGGCTGAACAGCCCCAACTCCCTCAGCCTGTCTTCATATGAGAGATGCTCCATTCCCTGATCGTTTTGGTGGACTCCTCTGGACACGCTCCACTATATCTACATCTGAGACATGTCCATCTCAGCTCATGGCTTCACCATCCGCAGGGTGGAAAACTATGCAAGGAAAAAGGCCTGCACTGCCAGCTTCCCACATGTGGCAAGCAGAGAGTATTCTCCTTGTTTGGCTGCTCTGGAGGCTGCGTGGTGGCTGCCCTGGGCAATACGCAAATGCAAAGGCACTCAGAAATAGTCAGCCTTGCATTTTCTCTTTTTTTCTTTTCCTTGGTGCTTATTATCATCCCTAAATAGATTAATGAGGCAGATTCCATAAAATCTGCTATTAATTTAGTTGAAAAACATGCCAGCTTGGCAAGCCAATAGTATATCAATCGAATAAAGTTATTTGGATAGAAAGGCATGTGGGTGCATAAATAGATTTATTACTGAGTAAGAATCTAGAAGACATGTTATTTATTATGTTCTATTTATAGACATTTCTCCTAGCTTGATATCTACACTGGTATGTATATGTATTATAGTAAACTTGTATTTTTTGATATTTGTCCACATGCATACACATTTTGGAGAAAACAAATGTGAGCAATTAGTTTCTAATATATGCACTCACTGCAGGTATTCTGCAACACCTTTTCCATCAAAAGTATTTTATTTTATTTATTTATTTATTCTTATTTCCATCAAAAGTATTTATTTTACAGGTTCACAACTGGAAAGATATAAGTATTTGGCCTACACTTTTATTTGTCTGAATAGCCTAATCAAAAATTGCTAAAGGAAGAAATAGAATTTTTTGAGATTATTGTTGATTATGGAAAAAAAAAGCACAACAAAAACAAACCAACAACCAGCTGACCAAAAAAACCAAACAAAAACAACAAACCAAAACCAATAGAACACCACCAAACAAACAAAAATAACTAACATCTTCTGTCTTTGTTGTTTTGACCTTGGATACTGAAATTCAGAAGTTGACAAAGATCCTATTCAATTTCTTACCGAGGACAGAAATGTTAAAAATACAGCATCATCATGGTAATAGCAATAGCAGCAGTGATAATAAACAATAATATCAACAATAGTGGTATTAATAATAAACAATGCAGAGAGGGCATCCTGGGTATCCCCTACAGTGCAATGGAAGATGCTGTGTCTCACTGACAGGGGACAGCATCCCATGTTGTGTGGCTGTTGTAGAGGGGGAAGGGAGCCAGCGGCAGCCTGCTTTCCAAGGACTTCCTTCAGCAACTCTACCCTAGGGAGAAAAGTTTCATCTCCTGCTGGTTCTGGTTAATATCAGTGGATTTTTGGCAAGCCATGAGATTCATACCTTGCACTGCCCATGTCCACACCACTACTTCAAGCAGGGTTGTAAGCCTTACTCTGCCTTGGTACTTCCATAGGCTGTGAGAGATCCAGGATTTTACTCCTAAATTTTTCAGTTTCCTCATCCTCATATTCTAAGATTATTTTGGCACTATATACAGTTTCAGTGTTTAATTAGCAGTGCTTCCTTTTCTGACTGCATTCAGGACAAATGATTGCCTGGGTTGGCTCATACACCTGTTTCAACATGCTGTAGAGGAAATGACCCAGTGCAAGCCACGGCTTTGACAGGGAATCTCAATGACTGCACTCACATTGCTTGTCTCAAAGTTCTGCTCTGCCATCTCTTAAAGCTGATTTAAGGGTGAGCTACTGTCAAAAGAGGTGATTTTATCTTCCTTCATTCACCTTTCAGCTTGCCACTGGCCACATTTTTGTGGTGACCCTCAAACTGCCACCAGTGTTCACATGGCTGAGCGATGAGCTGGATCCCACAGTTTGTTTGTCTCAGAGATGATCTTTACTTTTGTAACTGCCATTGACAAGTTAATTTTCAGCAGCTGGATGGGCAAAGGCAGTGTTGGCTCAAGAGAGGCAGTAAGGAAAGGTGGAAGGTAGTGAGGTCTACAGGACCAGCCATTTTAGTAAAAAACAGTTCACATATTGATTTTAAGTGACCAAGAGATAATAACACCCTGCAGAGCACAGCTTGCAATATGTAGTGCTGTTAAATGGCATTTCCTCCCCACCCCTCTGCTAAATTTGCAATTGCAAAATGCTTTATTATATAGACAACTAAATATACTATAAAATCATCAGGTCCGTTTCTCTGCACTCCACTGTTCTTCCATTCTCAAATAAAGCACAGAAGAGGAGACAATGAGGGAATTAAGGAAAAGAAAGAGAAGATAAGGGAAATTTAAAAATGGGTCTTTGACCTGCAAGCAGTGATGAGAATTTTCTCTTTAGTTTATGGAAATTACAATCTGCTGCACAGATAGAGATAACTCTGCAATGCAACTTTTTTCTTGCTGAGCTTTTCTTTCCTTTAATCCTGCTGCTAGAAACAGTCTATTTCTGTAGCGTAAGCATCATCTGATTCAACTGAAAAGCCTTAATTTAATTTTTCTAGACAGGGCTGTGAGATGTTTCTGTGGTAGCTATTATGAACAGAAGAAAGCTAGGTAAAAACTATTTATTTCTTAAATTAAATATAGCAACAGAAGATTTAAATCCTATGAAATTGGGTGCATATCTTTGCTTCTTCTGTATCCCCTTGAGAGATTCCTATATGTGACTACTGCTTTCTGGCTCCACAGAGAGACTAAAATGTATAAACCAGGTACTGAAGTTATTCTGCATTTCATCTGCTGGGAAAGGGGGGGAAAGAGATGGAACCCTTGCAGAGATTCATCTGATAACAAAATTATAAACAAGATACTTGCATGGCAGCAGCAGTTGAGATGAGAAGTGCAATGTGGAGTATGGAAATACATAGCTAGCTCATGAACTGCTCACAGCTGGCTTAGTTTCACTGTAGTTGATGGCATTGCATTCATATTTTTTGCCAGATGAAGAGCTTTCATCAGAAACAGTGTACAAATGTCTTTGGCAGAAACCTAAATATTGAACTGATGGGCATGAAAGAGGCAAAAGGGAAGTCTGTAGTCAGCTTTTCTGTTTTGGGAGAGAATTACTGACACAAACAGACAACAACTGAATGAATCCCCTCAGTATCTCTGTAGGAAAAGATGGAGGAATTGTTAATGGTGGTGAAAGGAAAGGAAAACAAAAAGTCGTGGTGCTGCAAGAAGCACCTCATTATGCAGCCCTATTGCTAAGATCATGCATACAAATATAAAAATAACTTGATTTTTTTTCCACTGGCACTGTGGATTAGTAAAAGTTTTGGCCATGGCTCACTGGTCCACAAGCATGTCCCAGCAGCTGGACTCTCCCTGCTGCAGCTGCCATGGCTGCAGACAGTGTGCATCCACCCCCTCACAGAAAGTGACCTGATGATCTATTTATCCATTTTTAATCTCCAGTGTTAGCTAGAATTTTTCTCAAATGTCTTTCAGGTTGTGACCTGTGTTTTTTGCTTTTGTGGTTGCCTTTCCTGTGTTGCTCACAAACAGGCAGAGAGCCCCTTCAGTCTCTGCAGCACCTGCTGCAAAGCTTTCTGAGGGTGTAAATCATGTACCAGTTGTGGATATTATGGATTTGTCAGCAGCAGGTCACGTCTATTTCTGCAACATTTACTGTAAAATATGGCTGCTGCTCACAGCATCACAGGAGCCTTATACCCATCTGGATGTGTTCCTGTGTGGCCTGCCTTTGGTGATCCTCTTCTGGCAGGTGTGTTTGACTCGATGATCTCCAGAGGTCTCTTCCAACCCCTATGATTCTGTGATTCTATATTTTATGTTTGCTGTCAGGGTTGGTTTTATGAGTGAGAAAGCAGAGCAGCCAGCCAGGAGCTCTCACCTGTGCCCGCACCCCAAAGCTGGGAAAGCCTCACACAGGGGAACTGATGTGAGCAGAAAATGCTGTCCTCTCTTTAGGTCATTTGTAAACTTCCACATGCAATGAAACAAAAGGTGGTATCTTAAGATGGGCCATTTCACCAGCAGCAGAGTCATAGCTGTAGCCACAGCAGCAACCTAGGACCTAAAAAAGACATGGGTTTCCACCTCACATAAGCTGCTAGTGCATGGCTGATGCTGGGTGAGAAGCAGGATTTTAGGAACTCCCGCCCCTAGTATTTTTTGGTGTGAAATTAAGCAAGTGGTATCCAAATATTTGTGACTGTGCAGGAAAAAGTATTGAGCACACCCCCCAAATATCTGTATATTTATTTATTTACAAATTATAGACATGTTTGACTGTTCTAATACAGTACGAACATTATAAAACACACCAAAAAATAGAAATTAAAATAGGATGAGATAAAGATGAAACAATCACTATTCATATTTTAATATTAAATGTAATTAATTAATGGTACAAAAAGCATTTTCTTCTCAGACCCCGATGGCTTGTCTTGAGCAGCCCTGGTGTGTGCACACCCTGCTTTGGAGCACACCAGCTGGTGTCCTCCCCACACTCCAGGTGCCTTGAAACTCTCTCTGGACAGCAATGTCTCCCCTCCGCCCAAGAGGCCATGGGTGTTTGCCTTGTATGTGGCCACCTTCTCCTCCTCACGCACCCAGTTCAGCATAGACCTGTCTCCACTCTGCACCTACCGCATCTCCTGGCAAGCTCGCCTTCAGAAATCCCCTGCCCTGGGCACCTCTCTTAACCACTCCAGTGTTGGCCGTATCAGATTAATACAACCACTTAAGCAGCAGGTGCTGAGCATTTAATTACATCCATGGTATGTTCAGCCAACAGATGTGTTATTTTTCTACTCAATATACCCGCCAGTTCTAATTATTTTAAATCACTGGAATCAGAACAGTGCAAAAATGTCAAGGTATAATACTCTTTAGACCTTTTGTATGACTACTTGTCACAGCTCAACCACAACCTGCAGAGACCTCCCACAGAATCAAGCAATGGAAAGGCCAAGGCTAACACATCCATGTACTTTCTCCACCATCTCCAGCCCTAGAAGAAAATTGGTTTCATCACCTTCGCAGGTCCAGGTAGGACATCTTGCCTTGTAATGTGGGCAAAGCCCACAGGTCACATCAAGCCCAGCTTTCTTCTTACATCACTTTGCAGCCTCCTGCAATTCTTCCATCTCCTAACTCTAAGACCAAAGAGAATGTCAATTACAGCCTGGGCAGACCAGGTGCATGGCCATGGTCCAACCTGCAGCATCATCCACCCTTTTATTTACTTTGGGGGTATTTTTTGAGCACATTCCACAGGAAACCTAACCACAGTTATTCCCTCTGCAAGATCGTAAAGGTGCTTGGCTCTGCTCTGTGCTAGGTTTGTCCCTCACCCACCAGGCCCTGGTGGAGGCAGCCCCTGCCCTGGTTTGGGGGTGCAGTTTCCTATGCCCATGACATGGCAAGAAGCCTGGGGACATCACTATGCAGGACTCTGAGATAAGAAGAAGCCTGACAAGGCTTGGATCCAAAGCCTTTTCTCACTTTTTGAAGACTGAGTCCTGTGGTGCACCTCAGGGATGCTTCTGTATGCTGATCACAACTTTAGGGTTGAACTCCATGGGGAAAGAGGACTAATGGCCTCACCTGCCCTCCTCACGGCTGCTCATGTCCTCTAAAATCTGATAACTAACTGAGGATGTTTGCTCAAGTCTGCAGCACCTGAGGGGTTCTGAAAGTGGCTGCCTTCAATTACAACCCATCTTTTCTCAAGCGGAATTCTCCGCCTGGCTGGACATAAAGATAGGGTACTGATTAGCACTGGAAAATCAATAGCCTCGAGAAAGAAAGTCATTGCTGGCATTTAGATAAACTGGAATGTACGGCAGGAAAGGAGCTGGCAGTGTTAGCCAAGTTTTTTCTTCTCATCCTTGCTTGCTGTTCCTCAGTGTGTTACTCAGGCCAGGTTAGGATTTATTCTAACTGGGAGTTAGGAAACCTGCTTCCTTGGGAAGTCAGACTGCTTCCTGGGCAGGACTGGCCAGGCGAAGATTCCCCCCTGCTCCTTGCAGGAGGTTTGTTCTGCTGGAGCCAGGACCAGTTCCCTCATTATTTACTCCAGGTAAAATGTTGGAGTTATTTATGTTTTGCCTTAGCCTTAGGGAAACGTGGAGACATTACAAAACCCCTAAGTCCTCCATGCATGAGCTCATTAAAACAATTTCTGTACCATGAAAATCTCATTGCTGTGTTGCTCAGCTTGTTAGAAAACAACATAACAAAGCAAGACCACAGCTGTTGATTTTGAGGTTCAGAAAACATGCCTTGAAACAATTTTCCAGGAAATGTTTTCTTTTTTTCTTCTTGAGAAGTATTAAGGACAGGAATTAAATTTGTAAAAAGAGAAATGTTGATCTCTGGCAGAGGTGTATCCAGTATCTTAGAAAAATAGTTTCAGGAGAAGACATTTATGTAATGAAACAGTATGTCTGACTACTTTCCTGACTACACTTCTTAATTTATTGGTAAAATGATGGTAAAATGATAAACTTTGTCGCTACTACATAAGGAACAGGCATGTTTCAGTCTGTTTGGGCTCTTGAGGTAGCTGTAAGAGAGTAAAACTCTTTATGTTTCACAGCTTTTATGGTTGGCCTGATTTTAACATCTGTATCATTGAAGAGGATGGGTTTTTCCTGGTTTCTAGGTGAAAATATCAAACTCTGAAATTCTCTCAGAATGTCCTGATTGTCCTCACTTATAGCATGTTTATGGCATACATTAATAATTCATGGAGAAAAAAAAATCGTGGTTAAAATTCTACTCCTAGCTGCATAAAAGCAGCTTATTGACCTTTCTAAAGGCTTTTCTTTCCATTTTTTTACAGGCTTATCCACACATTTTGTTGAAAGTTCAGCTTCAGAGGTTCCTGATGCAAAGCACAACTTGTTTGTGTGACTGGATAACTTTGAAGTGCCCTGAGCCAACTGAAAAATCAGGAGAGAGAAAACAGAAATAGCAATTGAATAGTGTAGCATTTCTCAGGTGCATAGAATATGCCTGGAGCAGCACATCAGGAAGTACATAGGGGGGTATGCTCTGATATCAAGGATGTTTTGGGTCCATTTCCATTATGCAGAGGCTTGTCATCATACAAAAAGGAGCACTGACTGTGAATACTACCAAGGAATGTGTTCTCAACTGTACTTTACATGCAGCAATGCAGAAATACTTTAGGTGCTTCAGTTTTTACAGTACTACCTTGAAGTAACCATATTTTGTCTAGCTGCTCATAAAGATGGGTAAGCTGAGGCATCAAAGGGCTTCCTTGCCTTACACTAAGGCCATTGCCCTGAGTCCTTTGCTCTGAATTCCAGTTTCTCCTCACCCCTTCAGATGTCAAATAGGCAAATGGAAAAGACAGCTTGTAAGCACACAAATAGCAACTTGGTTTTGACAACTGCCACGTGCTGCCAGGCACACAGACTGATGCATTTTGAATCATCTGATGTGTGTGACAATGCCAGTTTTGCAGGTCTGCTCCTGAAGTTATAACACTAATTTCTGGAGCTTTTAAGTAACTTTTATTTAAGGCAGCACATGGGGATGCAAGAACCAGCAATCTCAGTGATTTTTCTGAACTTGTTTGTTGGTGGGAGATGGAAAGAAGGGAGAAAAAAGTAGTCATAATCTAGAAGACTTTTTCCCTTGAACTGTCTGCATCCTATGTAATCTCTAAGGTCATTTTCAATACTGCATGCAGGATTAATTATGTTGATGGTAAACAAGGACATCTTGTATCCTTTTTCTCCTCTTTGCTCTGGCCTATGCCATAAAAGTGGAAGAGTTTGTGGACTGACTGGATGGAATTGGAGCCTGTGGAAAAAAAAATGTGGGTTTTTTTTTCTAGAAAACTTCTAACTTCATTTCCACAATATCATTCATCTCTGTGATTCAGTCTAGCCTGCAGTAAATAAGAACTGCAATCAGTATTCTGTTCTAGTTGGGTCTGGAGGAAGAAAAGGTCCTGATGAGCCATTAATATTTGTGGTGCCAGCAAAATTTATACTATCTGATGATCTGTATTCTACAGTCTGCCCTCAGCACTGGTTTATTTCTTATCCTTCCTTCCATTTCCTGTGTTATTGAAGCCTTTCTTGGAAGATGTCCAGCTCTCCCCTGGGAAGTCGGCTTTATTGTACCAGATACACCAACACAGGCTTCAGGCTGCTGTGGATTCAAGTTTTGCATGTAATGAAGTTTCTTCCTCTGTTGCATTCATAACACATCGTGAGGGAGGTCAGTTAACAAGGACCCCATTGGTCATGGTGGCTGCAAGCTGCTCACACCTGGAGAGTAAATAAAAGCACTGTGTGCCTCCCCAGTCTATAGGTACAGCTGGCTGTTTTCATCACATTCAGCATCTCTCATTAGAAAAAAAATCACACACACACTGCCCCAGGGAATACAGTTTCATTTGTAAGTCTGGGGATTAGCCCACTGTAAATAGACCAGACACAGCAGTCAAGCTAAATGCTGAAAGGCAATGCAGGACCATCACTGCATTAATTCACCAGGCTCATCAGTATTTTAATCACAAGATCCAGGTGGCTTTCCTGAACCATGGTATTATTAAAGCACAGTGGGATTTCTTATTTCTATTGCTACTTTATTCAGGAAGCAAATATTCTATGGCAACAATAGATTTACTTCCTACGGCTGTCAAACATTGCCAGCAATACATACTAATGTTTATGAAGAGGAGCTAGTCCTCCTAGCTGGAGTGTGTTGGACCAGAGTCCTAACTGCAATGGACATCTCAGATCTGCAGCCTGCAGTTCAGCAAGGCTCAGAAGTAGATTCTGATTTTAAGAAATTAGAAGCAAAAGTAATTTTTTCTCATGTCCTGTTGAAGAAGTCTACAGATCTTCATCAGTCAGAAGAATGCAGCCCCCATTGCACTGAATCTGCTAGCTGAGGCAACTCAGTTTAGCACAGTAACACAGGGACAAAAGGGACCAGGCCAGACCTGCATGCACAACTGCTCCCAGCTGCTGCCCAGTGCCTCCTCATGGCCTCATCTCATAGCACGTATTTACCATCAAAGTGAGGAGGAGGACAAAGAACAGCAAAAATACTCTGTGGTGCCAACATTACATGGTGGATTGTCCAATCCCTGAGCTACAGGACCACAGAGGAAAGGTAAAACACATCAATGTAATGCTGCACATTACACAGGCAAAGCCATGGGAACAGGCAAGGTGCAGCTGAGGTCAAACGATAACACAAAATTTTACCTAGTCCTCTTTAGATTCAGATCATCAATTAACCTCTTGCAGAGAAGCGTTGTGGACACCCCATCCCTGAAGATATTCACAGTTAGACTACAGAAGGCTCTGAATAACCTGATCTAAGTTACACTGCTCCAGGGGCCCCTTCCACCTTAAACTGTTCTATAACCCAATAGCTCAGGATAATAAGTAGATAGCAGATAAAAATAGATAACATATTTGTAAGGAGATATTGTTATGGGGGTTTTTATTATATGTCAAAGGTTGTATTACATATCTTATATACTCCACCTGCCCCTACTGCTCCTCTTTTAGAATATATATGCAGCTTTAGCCTTGGAGTCCTTACAGAGTAGGAAATTTTTTATTGACTTTACACAGAAGAAAATCACTGTGAGTTGTTTGCCTGGATGAAGGGGGGAACATAATAACAAAAGACAAGGAAAAGGACAAGGTGCTCAATGCCTTCTTAGTCTTTTAACAAAAAGACTGACTATCCTCAGGGCAACTGGGCTCCTGAGTTGGTAGGCAGGGACAGGGAGCAGAATATCCCTCCTGAAATCCAGGAGGAAGTAGTTAGTGACCTACTGTGCCACTTAGATCCTAACAAGTCTATGGGTCTGGATGGGATTCATCCTAGGCTGCTTAGGGAGCTGGCACAAGAGCTGGCTAAGCTGCTTTCCATCATTTATCACCAGTCCTGGCTCACTGGGGAGGTCCCTGATGGCTGGAGGTTGGCCAATGTGATGCCCATCCACAAGAGGGGCTGGAAGGATGATCCAGAAAACTATAGGCCTGCCAGCCTGACCTCGGTGGCTGGCAAGGTTACGGAGCAGATCATCCTGAGTGTCATCAATTGGCATGTACAGGACAACCAGGGGCTCAGGCCCAGCCAACATGGGTTTAGGAAAGGAAGGTCCTGCATAAAGAATTTTATTTCATTCTATGACTGGGTGACCCATCTGGTAGATGAGGGGAAGGCTGTGGATGTGGTCTACCTCGACTTCAGCAAAGCCTTTGACACAGTCTCCCACAGCATCCTCCTGGAAAAGCTGGCAGCCCATGGCTTGGACAGGTGCACCCTTCACTGGATTAAAAACTGGCTGGGTGACCAGGCACAGAGAGTGGTTGTGAATGCAGTTGGTGTCCGGTGACCAGTGGTGTTCCCCAGGGATCAGTGCTGGGGTCAGTTCTATTCAACATCTTTATTGATGTTGAATAACATTAACCTGGATGAGGGGATCGAGTGTACCCTTAGTAAATTTGTGGGTGACACTAAGTTGGGGGGAAGTGTCGATCTGCTGGAGGGTCAGGAGATGCTGCAGAGGGACCTGGACAGGCTGAGTCGATGGGCTGAAGCCAATAGTATGAAGTTTAGCAAGACCAAGTGTTGGGTCCTACACTTTGGCCACAGTAACCCCCTCATCCCTCTCTACAGTTACCTGAAGGGAAGCTGTAGTCAGGTGGGGGTCGAGCTCTTCTCCCAGGCAACCAGTGACAGGAGGAGAGGGCACGGCCTGAAGCTGCGCCAGGGGAGGTTTAGGTTGGATTTTAGGAAGCACTTCCTCATGGAAAGGGTGATCAGACACCGGAATGGACTGCCCGGGGAGGTGGTGGAGTCGCCATCCCTGGAGGTGTTTAAGGAAAGATTGGATGTGGCGCTTGGTGCCATGGTCTGGCTGATATCAGCGTGTTGGGTCACAGGCTGGACTCAATCTGGGAGGTCTATTCCAGCCTCAGAAATTCTGTGATTCTGTTATTATGGGCCAAGCTCACAGGCTGCACTGGTAGACACAATGCCTTTGTGGATAGATGTGTGGGAACAAGCCCTGCAAAGCCAAGATGTAGTATGGGTCCTATCACTGCTTCTGAAACTCAGATAATCAGTGATTGGGTATCTTTGCATATATGAGAAGTATATTTCTCACCTAAGACTTTTGCAGACCTACTCAACTGCACTTTAGAATGCAACTTTGTTGACATTTCTCACTCAAATTCAACAAAACAAATGAATGTCTGACCTGCCTAAAAACTTCAAAAAAAACACCCAACCCACACTTCCTCTCCTGTTTCTGGTATTGAAGTAGTCATTTTTATACAAGTTTAATATCCAGAAATCTCATTTCTTTCTTTATTGCACATTTTTTCACTGCCCTGGAATACATCAAATGACTGGAGTTTGTTTAAAAGTAGAGAAGCTGAAAATTGGTTATTTTATTTCTCTCTTCTGACACCAAGAATGCCCCTCTAAAATTCTAACCTCATCACTGTTGTCACATTCATCTGTCTCAGGCTTTAAAGTGGTGCAAGGCAAAGTCCATCAGGGCCGTACTCAAAATCCTACTGTGATCCTCAGCATCACAGTTTCTCAGCAGAGTTGGCTGTACTGTGGGAGGACATAGACAAACACAGTGGTGGTCCTTGCAGGTAAAAGTCAAGACGAGCCCAAAGGCATCTCTGCTTCCAGAAAACTCTAATGGGAAGGTGCAGGCAGCACCAGTGAGTAACGGCTGGGAAGGTTTTTCAAGCATCCAAGCATTGTAAAAGTGCTTTATATTTATAGTATAATTACAGCTATACTATAGAACTATTTATATAGTTCCAGCTATATCTTTGAATGCATGCCATGCTTGTTTCTTCCTGCTTTCCCATGCCACATGGAAGGCCCTCAGAGTCATTCTGCATTCCCTTCATTGCACGTTTTGTGACAACAAACTTCTTAAAACTTGTGGCAACAGCTTCTGAAAAAACCCAAACCCAAGCCAGACAAGGCCAGAGGAGAAGGAGGGGAATAAGTGGTGCATTATCATCAAGGTAAAAAAATGTCTGAAAGAAAGCAACAGCAAAAGTTTATTAAAAAATTAAAAAAAAATAAATAAAATTGAAATTTAGCTCCTGCTCTTGTTTCTGCCCCACTCTAATCCCTCCAAGAATTACAAAAGCCTCCACAGTGTGGGTGCCAATGTCCTGGTTTCCAGAGCCAGCAGGATAAAGGAGGGTAATGTTGTGGTTCTACTTCGGTATCTTGCTGCACTCTCAGTTTATGTCAGATCACCAAATCTGTTTCTTTTAATATGGAATTTTCTATTTAGTTAGTGTAGAGAAAGCCAACCTGACCTCAGCCTGTTCAGTATGGCAATATAAGCCAGTGTAACTCTCCTGAGACAGACTGATTAAAGCAGTACCCATAACTGTTTTTCATAAGGTTAGATCAGCTACTACTTGAGAAAATCCTTCACTGCAATTAAGTTTCTACAGCAGAGAAACCCATTCTCACTGTTTCACAGCTGGACACGAACTGACACACAAGTAGAGGTGTTTAGAAATATATGACACCCACCCTAATTCTCTTCATCATATGAAAGGATTGAAATGAAATACTCCAGTCATCATTTTCCACTGCTCTTTTTATTTGTATGAGAAGATTGATTAAAATATCAAACTTATTTTAGATTTGTGTTTATGTTAAAAATCTTGCCAGTCTGTCAACACTGCAGAGTTTGTTGCTTTCAGCCAAAATACTGTTTTAAAAAAGAAGGAAGCAGTAATCTACAGAGAAAAAAAAAAAGAAAAACAAAAACCAAACAAACCACCAAAAAAACCTTCACTCTACACAAAACCAGTGGCATTCAATCAGGAACATTTTAGAGAAAAGTCATATCATAAAAACAAGTAGTTTACTCTTAGGCATGTTGATAAGACAAGATTAGTAAGTAGAGTTATCTATTTACTGAATGAAGAATCTTAGCTGGAAAAAAAAGGAGGTTTTGGATACATAAACCCTCATCCAAGTCTCTGAAGAAGCTGGAGATGTGATGATTTTTTTTCAATGTATTGTTATCTATTATTTTAAGATACTTTTATTGGAGAAGCCCCCCAGACTGCCTCCTCTCCTTAAGATGCCTCAGAAAGTCATTTGAAAAACTGAGTTGTGGAAGATGCAAAATAGACACAGTAAAAGGGATTAGCTATTAAGTAGTGTGGTTAGAAAGACACAGTTAAGCTAAATTGTATCTTCTTTAATTTCACGGTCCTTATTAACTTCTGAAGGAGCTTGGCAAATATATCCAAGGGCACGGTTTGGTTTTTGAAGTGTAAATCGACCCCTCCCCATTCCAGCTGAAAGCTCTGGTGTATCAATTTGCAAAACCTAAGAGTCTTTTCTTTCATGCTGCTTTGGTAATATATTCCATGAATTGTACCCGCAGTGGCAGTGTTAGTAGCAGTCAGGAGGCAGTTAAACATGCAGCTTCTCAACCACCCGTGTGAAGGATTCACTTCGCTCATCACTCTGCTGGAGGTAACAATGATTCCTTTGAAGTCAGTGGAAAAACTTCAGAAATTCACCCTGAATTTCAGTGGAATGTATGAAAGGTGGGGTGAAAAATATCTGGAAATATCCTTAGTGCCAAAAAGACTAATAAAGACTGTTGCTTTTGTAATTGCCACTTCATTAGACATGTAATGATTTCATGCCCAGAGAATTTGAAGGAACAATGTAGCAAATGCATATGCAAGCACACACTTTCTTTGCTCTCTTCTGCTAGAACTGTATGGTCTGACAGCATTTATGAACAGCTGGAGGGTTAATAATCATTGTTCTAGTTTATTGAAAGAAATTTAACACCTCCACCACTGAATCTTTTCCACACAGCAATTTAGGCTGTGTGGATGAACATGCTCCAGCATTCTAATAACTCATTGCAATCATTTTAATAAATAAATAAATAAATATTTTTTCTATACTCTTCTGAAAAAAAGAAATGAGCAGGAGATAGAGACCAAAAAAAGATACAGATTCTACCTCTGCTTAATTCTAATCCTGTTAAAAGAAAAAGTTCTTGAAGGACCTCTTACGAGTATTTGAAAATACAGAACTGACTAAAAAGGCAAAGCTTTATCTTATTGCAGTGGGAAAAGAAACAACAATCATCTAAGCTAATCATACTTAAAGCTCCAGCACCTTCAATTACCTAAGGTTTTGAGACCATTGATATTCAGTAGTTTTGCTTCTCCTTCCCTTCAGCTGCTCTCAGCTTGCCAAGGACCACTAGCTGGTGACAGTCTCTAGCTGTCAGCTCATATTCCTCCTTCACCATACTCTTGCAGTCAGTTGTTCCCCATGAAGTCTGGGCTGGCCAAGGGAGAGGGGAGAGGTCTGTGCCTAGCCAGAATGAGCAGACGAGCTCATCCCACCAAGCCCAAACCATATTTTTGTTGTGTGAATCATCAGCAAGGCTCACATTCAGCAGCCAGCTCTGCACATCAGCTCACATCTACTTGGAGCAGCTGGACTCACCACGCAGGGCGACGAAGGGCATTCAAGAGAATGAAAGGAATACAGTGTTCCATTTGGAGCGCAGCAGCACTTTTATGTCCTTGGATAAAAGCATAAAATACTTTCTGACACATACTGGATAGGTCAAGGTGGCATTAGTCTTGTTACTCAAAAAATGAGACTTGTTACATTGTGATCTTTTGAGATAACTTTTAAGATTCACAGGTATTTCTGAATACAGACTGCGTCACTGAATTTCCTTATCATTAATGGTTTTCAGACTGAAACAGTCTCATTTATATTTACCTCTGAATTAAATCCATAATAATTTACTATGAATATGCTTCCAATAGCTAGAAAAATTCAAAACCAAAACCAAAACAAACAAACAAACAAAACTAACAAAACAACATGAACAAAAAAACCAACCAAACAACATGTTCAGTGACTCCATGGTTGACTTTCTGGGGAAGCTAGCAGGAAAAGGGCAGAGGAGGACAGGCATGGAGATGCCTTCCCTACTTCAGGAGTTAGGAAGCAAGGTTCCGTTAGAAAATGCTGAAAGCCTCCCAGGCTGATGAGGCTGGTGTCAGCACACAGTGAGTCCCTGAGGCTGGAGCAGTGTGAGGGAGAAGCGAGTTGGGCTGGCCTGGCTGTTTTTTTCTCCCTGCAACCTAATTGCATGGAAATGTTTTGGGAACACACAGCTGCCATTACACATGGCACTGGCCCATATTTGAAAGCAGACAGAAGTGCCTGTTTAGCCAGTCCCAGGATTTCTGTGTGGCTGCAGGAAGATGTGCTTTTTCTAACGCCAACAGACAAGCTCTTGGCTTGGCCATCTGTTTCAATAAGGATCATCTGCACCCAAGGACAGGTGGCACCTAAATCTGCATAGCAAAACTAATGTTTCTGCTTTGTGTCTAAAGACAGAGAGATGCCAAAAGACACCTCTGCCATCATCAGTCCTTTAATGAGGAGCAGCAATTGCTGGAGGTGCTTTGGGACCCCAGTCAACATCTGGCCTTTTCTGCACCCGAACCTGTACCATGGCTCACCAGCAAAGCTCTTCTCTGCTCTTCATTATTTGACCTGCTCTCTTCTCCACTTGTCTGTGCTGACCCCAGCCTGGAAACCCTCTCCCTCCATCAGCACTGAGCCACCCCAAGGGCTGGGTGCTTGTCAGCCCCATGGACATGCTGCAGCCCATCCACCCTTGTGCCCTGGGCTGGGAGTGAGAGGAGAGGCTCTGGGCTACTCCTGACCCTTGGCATCTCTTGCTCAGTGGTTCTTCTTTTCAGGGAGAGGTTACTTAGCTCACGCTGCTTGTTAGGGGGTCTGTTTGTACTTTACTTGCTTTGAATTTTCCCTGTCAACTTCCTATCAAGGCACTTCAGCACCATTGCCCTTTTCCCACAGTCTGTCTGGAAAAGGCACTGGGATTAAGCTCGTGAAAATGTGACA
The DNA here is from genome assembly GCA_027560015.1 of Chloroceryle amazona. Lineage (NCBI taxonomy): Eukaryota > Metazoa > Chordata > Aves > Coraciiformes > Cerylidae > Chloroceryle > Chloroceryle amazona. The sequence goes on from JANHFX010008008.1 coordinate 15,997, forward strand.
CTGATTTTTTTCCAGCCTGCTAAGGCCACTGTTACTTAAGAGAGACAGAGCAGTTGCTGGCTGCATGCAAATTTAATTGTGAGGCTTTTTAATGGATTTAAATGGGTTTAGCTATTCCAAAGCAGCTTTCATACGCGCCTCTCAGCTGCAGAGTGTTTAGACCTCCACGGAGAACTTGACTTCTCACAGACTAGCTTTGTTGGTTTGTTTATGCAAGGATCTAGGCATTTTGGGTGTTAAAGAAGCTTTAAAACTTTATTGGCTGCAAAGCAAAAAGACCTGGTTGTTGGCCCAGGGCAAAGGCAAGAGCTGATCTGTCTGATAAGAATGGTTTATAGAAAATTAAATCACACTTCAGGCCTATCACAAAAAGTGTGCTCACTGATCATCTCATAAATCCACAGAAAAGTCTGTGCTCCAGGATAAAGACTATGCACAGAAATTAGGTATCTTTTACATGGAGGCAGAGAACAATTAGATCACAGCCTGCCACGAGCTATTAAACCCATTCAGTTCCCTAAAGTTTTCAGCAATGACAAGAGCTGCAGGGAAAATGCCATTACTGAATTGCAGCCACTGCCTAAGATGTGCACGTTCTACGCAGACCCTATAAATTGCACTTTCACACTGGCTGCTCTATTTTCTTCCCAGGATAGCATCTCGCTGGATTTGCCTGAGAGGATCATGTTATCTGTGTATGATTTTAATAGTTTTTTTATATCATGCTTATCTCTCCCAGCCACACAGAGTCTGGCGGCTATGGTGACCTTTGTTAAGTTTATTATTGCTCACTGCTGAGGTAACCCTATAAATTTACATAAAGTTTTACAAACATAAATATATTGTTCCTGTTCCAAGGAACAACCACATAAGTTTTAAAAGTGCTGTGCCAGAACAGTTGGATCAAGGTTAATGAGCTATTCAAGTATGATTAGAGAGTAAGCCACACATGTAAGAACATAGGTCTCTTTATTGATCTCAGCCTTGCAGAGCTCAAGCTAATGCCACTCTCACCTGGTATCACCAGAAATAGAAGCCAATTCAACATTGAATTGGCAGTTTTGAAAAGCTGAAGCAGCAGAGCATTCAACACCAAGCATTTCCCATCTCCATTATCCTTTCTGCAATAAAACCTGGCTTTGCATGGAGAAGGCTTCATGAGAAGTGTAAGCAGTGTGGACAGAAACAGTGATGCCAAGAGACACCTTCCACGGCATTTGCAGCTAAGCAAATTGTTTTAAATTCTTGTACGGCTTCAGTTCATCACGAAACCTGAACACCCACCCGTCAGTGTTACCTGCTGACCTCACACCACACCTGCTCTCAGAGCAGAATAGGTTTCTCCACCATTCAGCCAGAGGCTGAGGAAGAGGAAGGAGCTCAAGAGAAAACATCTCCGATGTTTCCCAGTTGTATGTGGGAGATGCTGAAACCATACAATTTAGCCTGGGATAGCCAACAGAGGTTGAAGAACTGAATCCACTTTGAACTTTTTCTGTCTTTGGAATAATGTTGGTGTAAATTGCTACTTGGAGCCACTCGTGCCCATTTCTTCTTCTTTGTGCTTTCTTCTGGAGCAGAAAAATGAGTGTCCTCACCTGAGACCTTTTCATATTCTATTGAAAGTTCTAGCATTAGCAGGGTTTTACCCAGGTTTCAGAACTGTGCAGTTTTTCTGTGAATGTTGAACAAACTGTACTGCACAATTACCTACAGATTGCCATCGGATGGATGTTGATTACAGTAAATAAGAACTGAAGAGATTGTACAGAACCAACTTGAAAGAAACAAAAATGAAGCTCATTTATGTTTTCTCAGCCTGCCTTCAGTAGCTTTGTTGCATATACACTACATTTTCTAGCCTGATTGAAATTCAAATTACTTTCTATGTGGGAAGGTCTAGAGAGAACTAAGGATAACCTTCATCTGCAGATTTGGGAATCTTGTATTTAAAATGGAGTATTCAGCCAAAAGGCAGGGTGTTGGCAAGCCAAGCAGCCTGACCTGAGCAAATGAAGGCAAAGCACTTCACCAAAGGGAAATCGTCACCGGAGGATTTGGGCCAGGTGAGACCCTTGTCCCCACCTCATCTGCTCCTTCACAAAAATCTCTGTGTTATCACTGCTGGAATGGACTAGACAGGCACCGCAGCAAGGAAGTGTGAGGGAAAGGCACAGAAAATGAGTGTCATTTTCAGCATGTGTAACTCAGCAGGCCTCCTGTCTGCATTTAGCTCTTTTACAGCACTGCTCTTGCAGCACCACAGAGTGTGACTATGAACCGAGAGCCATTAAACATTTTTTTTCTCAGCTGCTTGCTGTGAAATTGCAGCGACATGGTATGAGGGAAGGAAAGGGCTGGTGTCACCAATGAAAGCACCGAGATGCTTCTTCAAAATAGGATGAAATTTTATGCTTCCAAAGGAGAGGAGGCAAGAGGTAAAAAAGACAGTGACTCCCATGACCTGATCCCACTTCAGCAGTGAGGGATATCTGGAGTAAGTGGCATATGTGAGAGAAGAGAAAGCCCACTAGTGCTTTGCTCTGTGTCATGCTCCCAGTTATCGTTGGGGGAAATGCAAAGCTCTCTCTGCCTTCCAAAGTGCAGAGATTGTGTTTGAAAAAATACTTGCCACTGAAGAGCCTTCACGCAATGCAAGTTGAAGTCACTATGGTCTCGGAGTGCAGTAACCGACTTTTTGGTTCCATCTTGAATGTTCATTTGTGAACAGAGCACTTGAGTTTTCCAGTGAAGGGTTAGGACTTGCACTTGGCTCACAAGAACCCCAGGCAACGCTACGTACGGGCTTGGGGAAGAGTGGCTGGAAAGCTTCCCAGCAGAAAAGGACATAGACAGCTGGACGAATATGAGGCAGCAGTGTGCCCAGGTGGCCAAGAAGGTCAATGACATCCTGGCCTGGATCAGAAATGGCATGGCCAGCAGGAGAGGGAAGTGATCGTGCCCCTGTACTCAGCACTGGTGAGGCCACATCTTGAGTACTGTGTTCAGTTCTGGGCCCCTCACTGCAAGGACATTGAGGTGCTAGAGAGTGTCCAAAGAAGGACAATGAAGCTGGTGAAGGGTCTAGAGCACAAGTCTTATGAGGAGCAGTGGAGGGAACTGGGGTTGTTTAACCTGGAGAAAAGGAGGCTGAGAGACGACCATCTTGCTCTCTACAACTACCTGAAAGGAATTTGTAGCAAGGTGAGGGGTCGGTTTCTTCTCCTAAGTAACAAGCAATAGGACAAGAGGAAGCAGCCCTAAGGTGCACCAGGGGAAATTTAGGTTGGCTGTCTGGAAAAATTTCTTCCCCCCAAAGGGTTGTAAAGCACTGGAATAGGCTGCCCAGGGAACTGATGGTGTCACCATCCCTGAAGGTATTTAAAAGATGTGTAGATACAGTGCTTAGAGATGTGGTTTTGTGATGGACTCAGCAGTGAAACAGCAAAATTAGAGAGTAATTATGAGAGACTAGATCTGTTTAATTCACTTGCAGAGAAAAAGTTGTACTTTTTTCCCCTTTCACCCTTTGACTTTAAATGATTGATGCAATAAATTAGCAGTAATTAGACTCTGCAGATTTGCACTCCTCAATGTTCTCTAATCAGTGATGTAGCACGCTGCTCAGCCAGCCTGGCCCCCGAGCACTGTGCGAGATCACTCTTCTGAGGTGCTCTGCGTCCTCACCACAAGGGTTGTGGCAGCCATGCCTTTGCCTTTGGGAAGAGGGCACAGCACAGAAGCCTCCTCTCCAGACCCCAAAGGGGGCTTTCTTCTTGTCAGAGCTGACAGTTGTGTCTCTTGATCCCAGCCAGGGGGCAGAGCTTTCTGGCTATGGCAGCTCCCCTGGGCCCTGCTGTCTCCTTCCCTTCTCTTCCTCATTCACAGCTGTCTACAGCCACATTGGTGATGAAGGGAAATACTGAAAACATGACAAAATGTAAGACTGTAGCAGACATCCTTGAGCAAAAAGGCTGTAGATATGTCTTGACAAATGTTAAATTTCTTTACTGGTAGCTCTGATTTAAAGCGACAGTTTTTAAAACAGCTTTTGCATCTAATTGCAAGGTGGCCTGAGACATGGGTTTTTCCCTTTGGGCCATGATGAAGGCAGGAGCAATCTGGTGCAACATGAACTTCAGTCCTGACTTAGACTCTAGAGCATGGTCACAGTAGAAATGAACCTATTAACAAAGCTGGAGAAGTGTGATACGCCCACATGATGATGATCTTCCTAGATCATACGTGCCCTGGGAACCTGCAGCTTTTGAAAAGACTTTTGTGAGCTCTCTTTCAGTAGGATCACTCCTCCCTCTTAGGTTTAGGGGAGAAGATAGTGGAAGTCAAATCACCCCATATGGAGGGCTCTACACAATATCCCTTTTCATTTTATATTCGCCCATTTGGTGGTTTTTATTTTGCTATTTCACACACGGTTTTCATCCTGTGATTATCACCTTTGCCCCATAGTGACGGAGATACTTTAGTCATAGCTGCAGCTGTGATTTCTTCCTTGCTACCTTTCTTGCCTCTGTTCTCCTCCAACAGACCTCGATGTCCCCACCATTTGTTCCCAACATGCTCAGGACATGCCCTTGTGGTTCTTCCACTGTTAACGAGCAACAGAGGTTACACCATCCAGCATTAATAGTACTGCAAGTGCTGGGCAGCTGCTGGTGGTCCCTGTCACACCTAATGCTAGCAAAAAGGCAAGTATGAGCTTCCTTCAGGCCACTGCAGGAGGATGAACTCATGAGTAGCACTAGGGGCTTGCACAGCCCAGCTGAAAGCCCTGGGCCTGTGGTGTGCAGGGGAAGAGGAATAACACAACTGGACAGGTCTGTTCCAGGAAAGGTAACCTTGGGGCCGTTCTCCAGCACTGTTGTCAGCATAGTGCACAGGGAAAAATGGTATCAGAAATACCTATTATAAAAGCAGACTGATACTGAGCACAAGGAGAAGGAGCAAAGAGAGGAAACGTTGCAAGGATGGGCAATATGACAGGAAGGAGTACTCTAAGTCATCAACACAACCCATGAGGCCAAGTGCTTGTTGTGTTGCATCAATGATCCAGCAAGACACCAGCTGGAGTCCACCGGGGATGGCAGTCCCAGATCTCCCCCGGCTACAGCAGCCACCCTTCTATAAGCAGTCTCTTTCCACAGGCTCTGTTTAGGGGTCAGACATGCAATGCTTATAATGACTTCATCTGTGTGTTGCTTTGGGAATTTTACAGTTTTCCAGGCATTAGAAAAAAAGATCTAGCTGCTCATGTGAAAATTCCTAGCATGCTTTAAGAGAGGTAGGTATTTGATGCAAATAAATGGCATATTCAAAACTTAAGAATTCTTCCCAGTATTTCGTTTTGAAAATTACCATAATCATAACTAAGTCCCCCCTAAATATTCCTGAGGTGCTGTGATTGATGGGAAAGATTTAATATCTGATAATCCCAATGTCAGAGCACAGAACTGCAGCTTAACTACAAGTCTTTGGAAAGTGGTATTTGGAAATGCTCTCCAGTTCTTGAAAGGCTCAGGAGGTGATCAGCAAGATGCTTACTCATCCACAATTATTTACATAAGTATTTCAGAGTACCTAATGCTTTTATTTTAGCATTGCTGTCCCACAGCATTGCTCTTACGCTTTTTCAGTCTAAAGGCATCATTTTTTTTCCCTGTAAAATAGTATGGAGAAGGTCTTCATGGTTAAATCCCCAAAATCCTGATGAACACCATGGTTCCTGTATGACTGCATCTTTGCAACATAACAGCATGCTGCTGGAGTGTCCAGGAAAAGAGCTGGGCAGCAAATCCCAGCCTGGGAGGGGACCAGGGCAGCAGGTTTCAGTATGGTCAAAGGAACTGATCTCAGTGGTGTGTAGGGAGACAAGCCTGGGGTGCTGGACAATGCCCCCAAACTCCTCAGGAGTCTGAAGGGTCCCAAGAGAAACCTTAGCTGATTTTTTTTAGTTGAGTAAACAAGCGCTTTGCCACCCAAGTGTGGAGCCTTGGCCCTGTAGCACCCCTTCCTTTATGTCAGACTCAGCCACGTAGACTCTGCCAAGGACAAGGAGCAATATTCCTGTGCTCCCAGGATGAGAGAATCTCACCACACTGAACTGCCACAGCTCATCAGAGCCACCACCAAGGCAGTTTTCTTTCTAATACGAGCCATTGAATTAGTAACAGCAGGAATCCTGTCAGAGAAAACTCTTAATTGATATGTTTGTGTCACCCTAATGATGGCGCGAAGGCAGAAATAATCTGACCAATCCTTGGCTAATTCAATCATCTGGAGTGCTTTAGAAAACTGGCCCAACTGATCTAATCGTGCTGCAGGACTCCCACAGGCTAATGAACCATCAGAGGTCAACTGGAAAAACAGCAACTGCATCTCTTTTTCCCACACTCACACTGTCTAACAGAGATGCTGAATGTGGCTCTGCTCCTATTCCTGGCACCCCCTCTCTACTTTCCCAGAGAGCTGGCATATCTGCCTTGCCTGCTGGATATATGGGACTCTGGTGGACCTCATCTCCAGGCTTTGAACCTTACAGAACATTCAGATGTCTAAAAGCTATGCATCTGGGAGAATGGGCAGCATGGAAGGAGGTTTCTGATAATAGGACTGCTCCTAGAAAGTTCTGAGCATTTTCTATGCCTGTGGTGTCACCTGTTCACAGAAAGAGCTGGGAGCACTCCTGGAAAAATGCTTTCTTTACGCGTTCAGGACAGAAACCATGCCAGTGAATGATCACAAAAATCTGACTGTTGTGTATTTAGATTACACGATACCTGTAACAACTGAAAAAGCCTTCCCTTTCTGACTGTACAGCCTTTATATTATTCCATCTGCTATTCAACTATACAATTGCGTAGGTATTGAGCAAGCCTTGCAGAGCTTTTCTAAAAAAGACCAGAGGGTAAATAAAAATAAATCCAAAGGAAGCCATTTGCAGTGTTTCTGAACCTACAGTGTTTGCAATATTTTCCTTCTGCTGCCCGAAGCAATGGTTTGGTCTGACAGAGATAAGCATATTCAAAGATCTGTCTCTCCTTTCATGTTGTTAAATATGATCTTAAAAAATATCAGTGAAACTTTTAAAAACCTAATTGACGTTTACTGCCAATAAGATCTTTTCGTTTTATCAGTCCTCACGTTGGGTCCAAATTCCCATTATTATCACAAAAATAAGCTGAGTTAATGAATGATGGAATATCACTTTCTGGTTTATATCTTTGCCTTTGCAGCCATAAAAGCCCAGCTTCGGTCCAGATAAGTGACTGAAGCAAAACTGAGACAACATACTGAAGGTTTGTGTTAATGGACAGATCTCTATGCTTATTTTCATTCTCTAGACTGGTAGGATGCAAACTACTTCAAGGCTAGAAGCTGCAGACCTGGGACTGAACAAATGAGCCACCAGACTAAATTTGTTTACATGGTTTCCAGACTGGGCCTGCCTCATGATCAGCTGAGCTGGAGTGTTCAGACCAGGCTGTGTCTGTAAGCACACACCTCTGTGTGCTCTTGTGGAAGGGATACATTAGTCATAAAATAATCTTACTAGGTTTTTTTAGGTATTTTTTTGATTTTAAAGAAAATATATTATAAATAGATTCATTTACTTAAAATTGTACTACAAACTATATAATTATTTATTAAAGTCACGCTTTAGAAACGAGCTCTGCTTGTTGGGTTTTTATAATATAATTTCTTCCTTGATTTTTTCTGTCCTTTCTTTCTCTTCCTTCCTTCCTTTCTTCAGACTTTGTTCCTTCCCTTCTTCCAAACTTTCCTCCTTCCCTCTTTGCTGCCTGTTCTCTTTCCTTCCTTTCTCATTCCCTTTTTTAATGCCTTTTCTTTTTCCTTCCAGATTTTATTCAGACAAGACGTCTTATTTTTTAATCCATTCCCCTGCCATACACTGTGATCAGGTGGCTGGAGCTGTCCAGGGAGGCTGTCTCCTGGGAGTGCAGCCCCATTGTCAAGCCAGAGAAACTGTAGGTACCTCTTACAGGACAGCACCCTCATCTTTGCCATTGACATACCTGATAGGGTGAGTGATACACCCTGAAGTGCATCCTTCAGGGGAAGAGTAACACCTACATTCAAGTTTGGTTTCATAAGGCCTCATTTTTTTCCTCATGGGATTTTCCTTATCTGTTTCTTGAGCCATCTGAATGCCACCGACCACAGCCAGCCTGCTGCACAGCACCCTCTGGTTTGGTGGCTCTGCCTTCCTCTGTGTGCAACAAGCTCTCACTTTCTTCTAATGAGATTTCCCACACCCCCCTCTCCTTTATGCTGTTCTCAAAGCATACTTCCCATAGCAACCACCACATCAATAACCATGGATATCATCTCACACGGTGCTGCTGGCTACTAGATCTCCCAGAGCGTTTTTCCTGCAGCTAAAAACCAGCAGGCAGTTCTCACTGACAAATATTTCCCGTGCCATTGGTAGCTGGCTTCTCCCTCTGACATCTGATGCCTTCACCATTGCTGTGCTGTACCTCAGTGTGGCAAACCAGCCATACAACTGAGATCCACAAGTGCTGGTATTTGGCTCAGCAGTTACAGCAGGACTACTTGGCTGGCAAGGGGTGCTGTCAGCAGGTCAGCAACATAAGCCTCATCTCCCAGAGGAGTGAGGCTGTAAATGAGTTTTTCTTTTCTGAGCACATTGTGCTGATGGCCCTTAGGCGCTCTCAGCTGCAGTGGCATCACTTCTGCTTCATCTCCCATGCACTGGCTCTGTTGCTCAAAGTGACACAAAGCCCATTGATGGTATTCATTAAAATTAGTGATTTTAAGCTGTCTCTGCTTTTGAAATTTCTACCTAATACCAAAAAGCAGTGAAACTTACTAAAAAAAGTGGTTGCTCATGCCCGTGAATCCCATTGACAATTAACCAAATGTTTCATTCCTATTAATAATTTTAAAATCCTTCCTGTTCTGTACAGGTTTTGTTCTGTATTTGGAAATGGGTTAAGCTATCTGTAGCATATTAGGATGCCAATTGTAACTCCTAAGGAGGTTAAGCAAATTCAGGGAACAAATTCAATTCAGTAGCTGTAATCAATCTATTCCCAACTCTTTTCTGAGAAGGCTTTTCCCAATTAACAGCACAACAGTTCCAAAGGATCTTTTGAAGGGTGATAATTTAGTGCCAATAGTTCTTAAAAGACTACCTGTGTGAAGAATGCAAAATACAGCAGCCAGCCACAAACACTAGGAAAACTAATGATGGAAAATAAAAATGAAGAATCACTGGTGATAGAATTTGTTCTGTCCAGTTATCAGGTGATGAACAGTGGCCTGACTCCAGCATGTAGGCACCTTTCTAGGTGAAGAGAATAAAAGGTACAAACAGCTTCTTTAGTCCATAAGAAAAAATATAAATAAAAAATGTTCCTGGAAGGTAAATCCAGAGGAATTCAACTAGCAATTCGAATCACATTCTTACATATTTACAGACATTAATGACATCATCCCTCAGTCTCCTTTTCTCCAGACTAAAAGGACCCAGCTCTTTCAGCCTCTCCTCATAAGGGAGATGCTCCACTCCCTTAACCATCTTAGTGGCTCTGCGCTGGACTCTCTCCAGTAGCTCCCTGTCTTTCTTGAACTGGGGTGCCCAGAACTGGATGCAGTAGTCCAGGTGGGGATGCAATGGTCCCAGGTGGTACTCTGGGTAGGGATGCAATGCCTATGGTTCCTTGCTCTCTTCAAACAGAAAAGCATGTTCTGTTTGCTGGTTTTGACCTTTTGCAATAGATTTTAAATTTGCTAGAAGGTATTGGGAGTGGATTCAGTAAATGCCCTTTCTAGCCATCCATTACCTGCTTGCAAGCCATACCCTTTCAATTCAGTGCTCCTACAAAGCCAGTCCTTGTGCACAGTGACTGCAGCATTGTGGTTTCACTGTTGTTCCAGCCTGTTAGAAAACAGACAATTTCCAATCTGCCTTTCAGAGCTGCCTCCCAAAAGGCAATGATTTGTGTTCTCTGGTTGGTTTAGTTCTAGTTTTGTTGTCCCAATTACAATAGATAGTTACATGGACTGAGGAGAAAGTGGCAAAACATAACCCGCACCATCTGTGGCCCCTGAGGGTCTAATGACACCTTACCTCAGAGCCCAGGTGACAAACAAGCCCTGGCAATTGCTTCTGCTCAGTTAGCTGCTTCCCAAACCAACCGTGTGACTCTAAATGCTCTCTGTGCCAGGTATCCGGGAAGCCAGGAGCTGTGCTGCCTCAGCTAGCCCTTGTCTGAAGGGGTTTTGAGCCCTCCTTTTGTGGAGTAAAGTGGTGATCACAGAAACTAGAGGAGCCTGAAGCACCTGCATACAACAAGTTGTGTGGCAATCACAGATACTCCTCTGCAATCTTAGAAGCCCCGATGTCCTGGCTGACACCACCTGCAGTGTGTCAGGGTGCTGTACCTTCCAGCACATGCTGGAGAGTAGCCTTAAAGGGCAGGCTACATTATGAGTTCTGAAATGCCTTCAGGTAGTTGAGGAAATTCTCCCAGTTCTCAGCCCAGTATTTGGTTTAATAGATGCTAGGAGAAGGAGAATTTATTACAGGTTCAAATTAAAAGAGCACGCAGGGCCAGGTAAAATCACTTAAAGTATTGATTTAACTAAAATATTAAATAAAGAAGGTTCTTTAAGTACTAGGCAAGATAAGTATCAAATGTCACCAAAATGACAAAGAAACTCTAAGAAGGTTTTATTAAATAGAAAATAGAAGAAGGAAACATACCTTTTTCTGAACAGCAGGAAGAAAAAGGAGCCCATCAATAAGGGACTAATGAAAATATTGAATGATTAAATTGCCTCTGGAATTGCAAATGAGAGCTGTAGACAAGCGTACATATGAAACTCGATTTAGAAGGTCAGAAGAGGACTCGGGGAGCATGCGAAGAAGTGGCATTGGATCACACTTAAGAGACTAAGAATGTTTTCACTGAACAACATCTGCAGCTAGAAAAACCTATGGAGAACCTATTTTTGTTTCCTGGCGTTTTCAGCATTTCTTGGAGGGAAGAGAGAGCGTTCCAAGAAAAGAAAGGTGTGAGCAGGTTTTCCTCAAAGGAAGGTTTCAGCTTCAGATTTTCATTTCAAAATACAAATTGATGATAAACAAACTTTATGGGATTCTTAAGACTTTTGCTAATTTTTGTTTTTCAGTGTTTTATTCTCTGTTTCACAGATGCTGCTAGGATTGGAACTGCTTCACAGTTGTGCTAAACTGTCCCCAAAGTATTTTCAGCCCAAGCAGAAACAAGAATCCCCTGTAATCATAAGGAAAACTCTGATCTAGTCCAGCCACAAGGTTTACCTGCTTTTTTAGTTGCTTACCTACACACCTGCTGTTATCTCTAAGCAGATTTCCCAGGATTACCTACCAGTGGCAGTTCTGATACCTGGAGACATGAAATGGTTGCATTTGTTCCAAAATGTATTTTAAATAGTAAAACAACATATCCTGTGAACCAAAGATCAAATGTTCACACTCTGGCAAATAAGGAGACATACAGTGTCCTAAATATATGCCTAAAGATACACAAAAAGAATTTGTCTGGATAGATCTATAAGGTCTCTGGATAGACCTTGTAGAGGCCTTCCAGCAGCCAAAGAAAGGCCTACAAAAAAGCTGGAGAGAGGCTGGTTACAAGGGCATCTAGTGACAGGACGAGGGGCAATGGTTTTAAACTAGAGAAGGGTAGATTTAGACTGGATGTTAGGAAGAGGTTCTTTACTATGAGGGTGGAGGAGCACTGGAACAGGTTGCCCAGGGAGGTGGTGGAGTCCTTGTACCTGGAGACATTCAAGGTCAGGCTTGACAAGCCACTGAGCAACCTGATCTAGTTGAGGATGTCCCTGCTCACTGCAGGGGGGTTGGACTGGATGACCTTGGGAGGTCCCTTCCAACCCAATGCATTCTATGATCTGTTTCTCTGTCATTGTGGAAAATGTAACCCTAAACTTACATTTTCAGGTAGGTTTGTTCTGACGTAGAATGAAGTCAAGTTAATGAAACTATCATGACATATACCAAAGGTCTTCTCCAGCGCTGAATTTCACATTTGAAAACAAAGGCTTAAATTGCATTCTTGCGTTTGTTACTCTTGCCACACCTCTTGAAAGACTGATGGGTCCTTGAGTCTTTCAAGATTGCTTTCCATAGTGCTAAAACAGCAGACAGCATTGCCACTATGCTTAGCATGTTCAAGGTCAAGATAGAATCATAGAATGGTGAGGGCTGGAAGGGACCTCCGAAGGTCATCTAGTCCAGCCCCCCTGCAGTGAGCAGGGACACCCTCAACTAGAGCAGACTACTCAGAGCCTCGTCCAGCCTCAGCTTAAATATCTCCAGGGATGGGGCCTCAACCACCTCCCTGGGTAGCCTGTTCCACTGCTCTACCGCCCTCAATGTAAAGCACTTCTTCCTGATGTCCAATCTAAATCTACTCTTCTCTAATTGAAACCCATTACCCCTCATCCTTTCACTACAGGACCTCATAAACAGCCCCTCTCCAGCCTTCCTGTAGGCCCTCTTCAGATACTGGAAGGCTGCTATTAGGTCACCCCGGAGCCTTCTCTTCCTTAGGCTGAAGGTGAACTCTGGTTCTGTTTCTAGCACTAGCAGAATAAAAAGTGCTGTAACAGGCTCCTTGCGAGGGTGTAACAAGTTGCACATTAAAGAAATGGAACCTCTGAAGAGAACATCAGTCTAATATTTGAAGCTCACTATTTAGTCTAAGTTATGCAATATTAATACTGTAACTAAGTTTTAGAGATACTAAGATATGCAGCTCAGACAGGAATGAAAATAATTCCTGTCTGAAAACTGGAACAAAAGTCCAGATGGTTTAAAAGAGCTTTAGCATGACAGAAAATTGAAAGCAGCTTTCTTTTTGAAGTCCAAGAATAAATTTTCTTGTATGAAACATTATTAACTTCAGTATGCAGGGTTTTTTCTTTTTGATAAATTATCTCCTCTCAGATCCTTATTTCCTACCCCTCACATTGCCTAAATACAAATACAATCAAGAGGAAATTAGTCTAGACCAAAGCTATTGCAAATGTATGGAAGATCTCCCATCTTCTCCTTCCTACAACAAGCTGCTGTCTTGAGTTTGTGCCCTAGGTTCACCTGCATGAGCCTTGGCAGGAGGATGGAAGGGGAAGTCCATGCAATTTGACCTCTGTCAGTATCTCCACTTTCTGCCCTGTAGTGAGCATGGGCTCATCTTGCTTGGGAGCTTCCATTAGCCAAACTTCATCTGAAAGAGAAGAAACACTCTTTGTGTTTTGGAGACCATCTACGGTCCAAGGTCCTTCTGGTTATTGTTGAATTGAGAAGTAGGTAGTTGCACATGAGCTCAACTATTGGAGCTTCTCATATAGAAAAAATAACTAATCCATTCTAGTATTGTTACACTTTTAATGGGTCTAACACAGTTTTCATAGCTTATCTTGACACAAGGACCACTAAAACCTTTCCACTGGAAGTGCACTGTACACTCAACTAAAGCCACTGGTGACATATTACTTTTCTTACTACTTTCTGTTGAGGCTTTATAAGTAGTCTAACAAATCCCAAAAGTCCTGGAGTTGAAAGCAGCTGATACAAATGGAAGGAGTGGTCACCTGCAGGTGTATGAGGTGCCAAGCCTGCAGTGTGGCACCGCTTTTTCTCTGAAATTTCCCACAGCAATGCAGAAAAACAGACACAGTGAAGGCTGGCTACCAGACCATGAGTAATTTCTGTCTGACTCAGTTCTAGGATGGTTTGAAATGACCAGACTGTACCTTGTTACTTAAAGGACTGGAAGATGGTAATTATGGCATCAATATTTAATAAGACTCCTGGGGTAATTTGGAGAATTACACGGAGATAAATCTGCCTTATATATGGAGCAGAGTAATCAAAAAAAATATTAAAAAATAGATAAATATGTAATATAGGGAATGAATCAATATAGCTTTTAAAGTAAAATTTGTTGGAGTTATTTGAAGGTATCAACAAACATAAAATCAGGGATAGGCTAATCACCAAATAGTTTTAACAATGTCTCTCCTAGAAGTGCAATAAAGAAACTAAGAAATTATGAGTATGAATTTAGTAGAGTAATAGGAAATAGAATGGGTGTAGAACTCCATAAATGTTTGTAAGTGATCCTGAAGAGAACATGAAGAATTAGGACATATTTTTTGCTGTTGGTACTGAATTATTCACAGAAGTCAAAGATAAGTCCATCAAGAGCTGTAAAAAGATTTTGTGATAATATTAGTAAATAATGCAGTGGCTGAAGAATTTCAATACTGATAAATAAAAAATAATGCAAAGCCAGCCCTAATTACACATTCATAATAATGGTCTCTGTATTACCTATTACTGCCCAGGAAAAAGGTCTTGCAATCACAGTGAATATTTCTCTGAAAATTTCAGCTTGGTGCTGGGCAGTGATCAAAAAAATGAATGGAACATTGGGAATTACTAGGAAAGAAATAGGGAATATAAAAGAAATTACAATGGTGTCCTTAATTCTAATTTCATCAACCGAGCAGACCTAGAGCTAGAGAGGTATAACAATGGCCAACGAGGATAAAAATACAGAAATACAGAATGGCTCTCATATGAAAAGAACACACATTCCCAAATAAAAAAGAAATAGCAAGTAGCTTATTTGTATTAGTAAAGATCTCCGAATTGAACTAAGGGGCAAGGGATGAAGAAGGAAATTCTCTGTGCCAACACTGGGAAAAATACTGCTGAAGCATGAAAATCCCCTCTGGCTATAAAAGAGAGATCTGCACAATTTAGCACCTCCAATGGTCTGTCCTGAATTTACCAAGCCTATGATTATGTTTGGCTTTGTATTCTGATTGCAGCTTGGTAACAATGTTTTTCCTGTTTATATGATCAAATGCATAGCATAGCAACTTTCCAAAGCCCAAGCAGTAAGTGTAGCAAGGCTCACAGCTTTTACAAAATAGCTGAATTAAAAGCTTTTTTAAAATAGTATTTTAAAAGACAGAAATAGTTTTACAGTGTAGCTTTCCTGAAGTGGGTATGGTTTCCATATCAATCCACAGTGGATTTCCCCTCCAAGTATTCATCCATTTGTCCCTCTGAGCCATGTAAAGATTTTCCACCAAGAAGATCCTTCTGCAATAGGTTCCACAGCTCAATTATCTGCTGCTTAACAAACCTCATCTTCTGTTTCTTCTGTGTCCTGCTAGCTTCCTCTAATGCCCCTTACTGCAACACAGTATACTAAACGATCCAGGCTCTCAAAGCACCAAATAATAATATGCATCTATCCTGTTGCCATGTATTCAAGGAGGATCATCATTTTAAAGGACAGATATAGGAAAACATAACAGAAAATGAATAGGAATAATACTTTCTTCCCAGTCAGGAGGTTTGGTGTGGTAGGAAGAACCAGACTCTTCTGCTAGCCATGGCAATGCTATTCCAGAACAAGTGGAAAAACAAAGTGCAATTTCAGTTGTTATCATTATTCAGGCAACATTTCTCTTGACCTCATCAAACAGTAAGAACATTTTCTTTCAAAATATGGCTTTATTTTCTGCAGCCACAAATCTATCATACATTAGGTATTTTGCCTAATGTACTGTGTTTGACCCTCTGGTCTAGTTGAAATCCATTTACCCTAGGAGGGTGTAAATTGCCCCAGATTGTTTACCTGTGAGGAGATCTTGCTAATAGCACCATACCCATGCCAAGCAGAACTGCACGACTGCTCCTTGGCAGGTGGCCTCCAGGTGGTGAGGATTTGCAGTGTCCTGTTTGAAAAACAACTGTCCACCAGCTTGCTGCTGGGAATATCTTCCTTACCACAACAGCCGCAGGTTTCTGATTCAGCGTGGCAATGAAAAAAAGGAGAGCTGTGGAGCTCAGTATTTAAGTGATTTGTGCAAGGCTTCCTACAGGGTGCTAAGAACTGTGGTTCAGAATGTACTTTGTGATTCCCTGTGAATGTTATGAGTAAGGATTCAGAGCCCATAGTAGTAGGGCATATGAGCAACCCAAACCACTCGACCCACTCAGGATTTTGCAGCCCACCTCTCCTTCTGTGAGAGCTGGGACTATCAAATAATACTTGATTATTGTTAAATAGAACAGTTTCTCTCTAGCTCATTAATTCACTTATGACTTAACTGTCTTTTATTATGATCTTTTTATGTCTCTTCTTTGCTCTTTGGAAATCATTTTCCTTTTTGGTAATCAGGCTGGTAATCAAAGCCTCCAGTTCCAGACACAAGCTCCCACTCACAAAATCCCCGAAGGGTTGATTGCCGAAAACTGGGAGGATCTGCCAGGGAGAGAAACATTCAGTGGCCCCTGTTCAAGCAGCCACTGCTGGCTGCTCTTACAAGCCAGCAACATGGATCTTTAACTCAGTTCTTACATTCATATGAGTCAAGTAGATGGGAAAAATGTCTGGTTTGATATAATGTGTTTATTCATGTAACCCACAGCTTGAGATATGTATTGCCTATTAAGACAGGGGATAGATTTTCTATTCTCATTTGGCTCTGAAATGCTGCAGGATAACAGGCAAAAACAGACAAAAAAAAGTTGAGTTTCTCTGTTTGGTCCATCATAAAACCAGGGCTGAATATTCTTGCATCATTTTATGCATAATGATTTTTGAGTCTATAAAAATCTTTGCCATTATTTAACTCTGTTTACTCAAGAGTTTTAAAAGTATACACTCTTGGCCTAAATCTACTTTCACTGCTGTTAATGTAAATGTCCCATCCTGGGGAGGATTTTCCTGTAGTTTGTTAGGTGAATTTGCCTCGGTTGGGTACCAATGGCATTTTCAGTTTTTAAACACGTTCTAAGCAGTCTGATTAAAATCAGGGCTACTTTACACATCATGCCAGCACCCCAGTCTATAAACAACTGCCTAATAAATATGTACTGGCTCACGTTTGGGATTCTACTTCCACATCTGCCCTCTCAGTACAGACATCTGGGTGATGATAACCTCCAGAAGGTTACTTTGATTTGAAATTGTTTCTTTCTAGCTTTAGTGTCTCCCAGACCAGGTTTGCTTAGCTTCTGTGTGGGCTGCCAATCTGAGCTTGTTTTTCTCTCCAGTAAAACACCTTACGGTGCTTCTACATAAGGGCAGAATCCTTCCAGCCATACATGTAACATGAGACATGGGCTTCTGCAGCTGCAGTAGAGAGTGGAGAGAGTACAGGTGAATATGTGAGCCCAGGCCTGTGCATGACCGTGCAGGAGTCTCAAGCATTGCCACCAGGTGAGACTCTGCCCTGTGCTTTGTGCATAACCTGCGCGCACTCGTACACTTGATGAGAAGTTTGGACAGCAGCTAACCCACTGGTAAGCTTTTCTCTCTCTGGTTTAAGAAATGGTTTCTTTTGAATGCTTTTTAATTTATTTGTACGATTTCCAGGGTAAGTGTTG
Organism: Chloroceryle amazona; assembly: GCA_027560015.1. Taxonomy (NCBI): domain Eukaryota; kingdom Metazoa; phylum Chordata; class Aves; order Coraciiformes; family Cerylidae; genus Chloroceryle; species Chloroceryle amazona. The sequence continues at coordinate 33,482 of JANHFX010008008.1, forward strand.
GTAGGATACCAAATTTCTTTAATATCAGGGGAGTATAACTCAGCTGCTGCAACATGTTCACATCAGACTGTGCTAGGTCTCTGTGGGGCTCGTGTTTATTTTTAAACTGGTCTTACACAAACCTACAAATTTAAATAATATGGATAGTGAAGGATGAATTACACAAACCAGCTGAACATGAGCATTTCCATGTGGCACAGCCCCCATCAGAGGAGCACTGCAAGGCGACTCCCAGGCAAACCAGAGAAAGAGGACTACATGCTATATGGCAATTATATCTGTGCACTCAGCGTCCATCTCCCTTGCTTTCCATTAGATTTTGGCCATATGACTCCAGTGCTTCTGTGACAAACCCTCTGGGGTCAGCCATGACTAAAGCAATCTTCTCTTGGTATTTCTTTGGAGTGAGAAAAGGAATCAGGATAAGAAAATGCCAAATATTTTTGCACTCAAGTGCTATGGGATTTCTTTCAAGAATAATCATTAACAACTGTTAGCTAACATTTTCCTAAAACCTCCTTTTTCTAATTCTTGCAAGGACCAGTTTGAGCCTGGACTATTAATAGCAACATTAATCCACTCATGCATAAGCTAATGTAGTATTTGGACGGAAGTGTCTGCTGGTACGGGGAGCAACTCGCATGACAACTGTGGTCACGGAACTGTGGCCCCTCTGAACCACTCTGATTCTGGCTGCTGAGAAAGATGTGAGAGGCTGTGGCAGGAGGCCAGCAGTGCAGAAGGACCATACTGGGAACTGCTGAGTCGCAGTCAGTGCACCGGCATTGGTGGAGAGGGTGGCAGACAGCAGCTCCTCTCCGGGGGACTGTGGAGATCAACCCCTCTCCTCCTGTCTGATGAGCCTTTGGGATGGGAAGCATGCTAATGCTCAGCTTAGTCATTTGTCAAATTCCAGTTTTTAATCTGTGTGAGGTAATAAATGAGCACGTTATGCTTTTGAGTTGTGCATGTCCTGTTGGCAGAGTCAATTTGTGTCTGGCTGAAGGTGCCCAAACAAACTGGCCAGGAAAAAGAGGCCATGACATGGTTTGAGCTAGGACTCACTTGTGCTTGCTTTCACCTTGCCAGCCCAGGTTTTCTCGTGGTGGTGGGGTGGGTTGTTCACACAGTTTGGTAGAGCACATTGCTCTTTTCCACAAGGACAGGAGACTCCCCATACACGTTCTTTTAGTCACTTTTCATGACCCTGGGGAATTCATTGACTACAGAGAAGATCCTCATTCCCTTTGATCCCATGGCCTCCAGACTCAGATTTTCTAGTGTAAATTATTAATATATATTAATTATTAATTTGCATTGATGGTCCAGAAATGCTACACTAGTAAAAACCCAGAAGCTTAATGAGTAATTATGAAGGAGCATCTCCACAGTTACCACAGATGAAAAGTGGTCTTCCAACAGTCTGAAGTTACAAGAGAACAAGAAGACAAAATGAAGCAAATCAATCTGTGGCTTCTTGGTACGCATCTTTGTGTCTCACTAAATCCAGCCATGTCCAGCAGCATGTACTTTGTTATTCTGAAAGTAGTAAACCCTTATATACTGAAAATGCAAAAAGTGTCTAGTATTTAACCGAGTTAATTTCCAGTCTCTCAAAAAAGTGCATCACTTCATTTCCTTTTTATAATCTTCTTTTAAAGTACAAATTAAGTGGGTGCCCCCCATTTCAGTGCCTTGCTTTGTTTCTAGAGAAATTGTTCCTATGCATTATAGAATACCTATGTTACAAAAATGGCAGGAAATTTACGATAAATTTTATCTCGATGAGCAAGGGATCTATTTCCTTATGTCTGCTACATCTACCAGTAAAAGCAGTTTCAGTTATGTGTTTCTCTGATAAACATATTTTTATTGTTAAAGTGTAACGAAGCTCTACATACTAAAGATCTGCCCTGCACTTGAAGTTTGCTGGAAAGTTAAGAATATCTGGATTTACAATAATCTGCTTCTTCCTTTTTGCACCTTGACTTTTGAAGCATTTTCCTTACCTTTGCAGTATTATTCATTCAGGCTGTTGGTTTAGCCATTTCCCTTTGTCAACAACCATTCTACAAACAAGAGTATCCACCCCAGCCCACTGATAGCTCTCATTTTAGTACACAGCTTTTAGTTTATCTAGTTACTGTATTTTCTTGATGATTCTGCCTGGTTTTGCAGTGGGTCTTTTTTTGGTAATTAACCTAAATAATTTAGTTTGCTGACGTTAACTACAGAAAGAATAGACATTCCATTTCCTCTTACCCATGATTTGTATCCCCATTTCCTGTACTTTACAAGCGTAAGGTAACGCAGCCAGCAGCTCGATGCCGTGGCCATAGCGTTCAGCCACCGGTCATCCAGTTGTTCCTGCAGGAGGGAGGTTTGTTTCCCACTGCTCTGCTGGCTGGCAGCACGCTTACCCCAGAAATTAAGATTATTTGCAATTAATTTCTGTAGCTTTCTGGGCACTTTGACTACTTAGACCACTTTGATTACTAGACACACAAGTTCAGTGGACCTAAATAATGACAAAATGTATTAGTAAGAGGAGCTTCAAGTGCACCCTTTGCTTGTTTGCTTCTTCCCGCTCCTCTAGAGATGACCTCCCTGAGCTTTGCCTTGACTTAGCTTCTATCCTAAAGTATTTCTTGTAGCCCTTCACTTCAGTGCTCTGCCAGAGCAGTATTTCACAAGCACACACTCGTTGAGCCTTCCCTCTCAAATGTATTTGATCGGAAAATGTGACTGGGGAATGGGACGTTTGCCTGTACAGTACAGCTGAGTGACAAACACAAGTGTGCAACGTTTGACTGACCAGATGCAGAGAATGCTGTCATTTTGTTCCATTTCATCCTTTATTCCTCTAAACATTTGGACTTATTACACTTTTTTATGCTGGCAGCTATGTTTGAATTTTATCAGTAGCTGCTGGCATTTCTTCTTGGCTTTGCTGTTCTGTTACATTTCTGTTGTCTGAGTTATGACTGAAGTTAAGTCATATCAGCATGTTTTTCTCTTCTTCTCTTCTGACTGTTTCAGTGACTGAAGTTCTCTGTATGGCTGGGGAAAAAAAAAAAAAAAAAGGCTTCTGAAAGTGAAATGCTTTCCCTGAATTTTAATTCAAATTATAATTTTCCTAAAAACCCCACCAGACTGTCTAAGAGTCAATCCTGACCTCAAGACATCTCTGCCTTTCTTATCGGAAAGAAAAACTCTTTTACTTCAAATAAGCTTCTGCTGAAATCCTCATGTGTTGTTCCTAAATCAATTCTTTTTAACTACTCTCATTCTGCATTTTTGATAGGTTTAATACTTAATCATCAGAAGCAAAACGGAGTTTTATTTTCCAGCAGTGAAGGAGATTCCCTTGCAAGAAAGAGTTTCATATCCCAGTCTCTCTCTGCTAATGCATTTTGCATCCAAAAGTCACTAAACAAAGCCCATAAAGAGCACTGGGAGCAGAGACCAGAACCCAGCAGTCAAACTCCAGCCTCTTGCTGCAGAATTATTTGCTTATCAATGCCAGGGTGCCCTTTCTGCTATGCCAGGAATGGCAGGCATATCACTTTGTGTTTTCCTATGTACTGTTCTAATTATTGCTCTGCTGTGAGCGCATCTTATTTCTCAGCCCAGCCATCTCTCAGGACTGATTTTCATTCAGTACAAATGTTCTCATTATAAAGACTTAACATGAGGAGAATATAAATGAGAAGAGGAGCGCACACGAAGAACTTGCTTACACAGAAACTGTATGGATCAAAGGAACAGCAGAGTAAAACACGCCAGCATTAACAGGCTCCCATTTCCAGAGTTCAGTTTCCTTTTCCGTAAGAATGGTGTGACTTCTTGCCTTTGAAACCAGGCCAACATAATGATTTTGTTTAACTGAAGTAAAAAGTGCAAAGCATTTCTATAGAACATTATGGTATGGCACTAATGAGCTCTTTGAAAGCACGGGCACCTTTGTTGGTTTCAGATTACTCTTTATCACTATGTGAAAACTTATGGAAGAATCAAAATTCCAAAAAGCTTTCACAAAATAAATTACTACATGACCATGACTTAGAATAATTTTCATAAAGCTAAAACAATACTTACTTTATTCAACAGTCCACCAACAAGCAGCTAACCTGCTCACCAGCTTGGTTCTGGGCGGGTGCAGCGCTCAGGAACTGCTTTTGTCGGGTGATTTTGTGCCATCTCCATTGCCTCAGCATCAGACGGTAATGATCTCTAGATGAAGACTTCAGCAAACAGCCACACAGGCCCTCCTCTGACCTCTGGCAGCTCAAGCGAGATGTCTGCAAAGACATCAACCTCTCTGAGATTTCAGTGACAATCTCCCCCCTCCTCCAAAGGGGTGGAAACAGCTGAAAGCTACAATAACGATTCAGTCCCTCATTTCTCTGGCCAGCAGGATGCCGTTACCAGCTGAAGAGGCAGAGGTCATTCACAGATAAAAGACCTCTTTGACAAAGATTGCACAAAACAAGGTCCCAACCTAGAAGCAGAGTGAAGCAATGCTCAGGAGCCTGGCTGTCAGGCTCCACCTGAGACAACCAGTTGGATTCCCTCTTGGCTTCCAGTGGGCTGCATCTGGCTTTCCGGGTAGCATTTCATCTGCTGGGAAAAGTTTCAGTTTACACTTCATGAGCATATTCTCAGGAGTAACTGAATTTCAAAAGTAAAAGCATGGGTTTACTAAACTTCAACTTACAAGCTCTACTGAGCGCAGTGGCTTTGCTCTTCTCTTTTCCTGCATGATGCCTCCATAAATGTGTAGGATAGCTCTCAAGACTTTTATAAAAGCAGAATTCTAACAAGAATATATGAGTCATGTCTAGACTGACATACAAATGAAACTGTATCATTCTTGTCATCAGAATGAAGCATGGCTGACACTCTTTGATCCATCACACGCTCGCATGGCTCACTGGGCACCCATTTTAGCCTTTAGGCTAAAACAGCACACATAAAACTGTGCCCAGTTATAATCAGAAACTTGTAAAAATATGTAACATTTCATGTTACATTGAATTACTCTTGAATTCTGACTTCCAGGTTGTATAACTTTGCCATGAAATAGTATTTTACCACTTACTTCAGTAGGACTATTAGTAGCCACAGGGCATTTTCCAGTGTGGGTCCCAGTATCTGTATACCTGGAAACTGTGTCTGAATCCCACCTTAAGCATCAATCCTTTTTAGATTTTTATCATTTCCAGGCAACACAGAAACACTATTTAGATTTCTTTTCACAATGCTGTTGATTTACATACATCTGCTGCATTGCTACCTAGCTACCAGACTGAGCATCCTTATGCCATCTTCACCCATGCTTGCAGACACTGGTTCTTACAACAGTCTCTCTTCCTACCTTTGAATTGGTATCTGCCGGTGAGGACTTAAGTGAATTTACTGCTCTCTCTGGTCAAAGACCAATGATGAACAGCTCAGCAGTGCAATTTATGGCACAGGCTGCTCAGGTATCAGAAGTATGGCTTCTGAAACTTTCCTGCTCTAGATGAAGCTTAGATGTCAGGAATAGCTTCCCAGTAGGTCATGGCAGTGCAAAGAATTCCAGCTATATTAGCCCGGGAAGCTGAGCTGCTGCTTCTAAACCTGTCACAGACACCTCTACAATCAGCTGGGTAGAGTGCTTAGTATGGGCATGAGCAAGCCAGAATGCAGCACTGAAAACAGAACATGGACACAACTTGCACCATGTGTTTTGAAACACCAGCACTTTCCCGGAATAACCAGCGCACTGCTACCTGAAGATGTTCCCCAGAAGACACCCTTAATTAAAATCCAGAGTCGTCTGAAAATTATTTCATAGTGTGAGGAAGGCAACGTGGTTGTTCTGTTGTGTGCAGCTCAGAGCTTCACACCTGCCTGTGTTCGGCGCTGTCTCTGCATTCTTCAGTGCTCACCTCACAGCTCCATACAAGGGATTTAGTCTTTAATTTGGCAGCCAAGCTTCACTCCCAGTGGAAAAAAAAAAATTTAAAAGTATAGAGAAAGCAAGAAAAAGGATTGTCATAAAAGAAGGAATCCAGATGTAGGCTATTTTTTTTTTTACCCTAATTTATTTTGAGTTTTGAGCAAATTAATAGTGGCATCTTGTCAAAACCAGAAATAAAGTCTATAGTTGGCACATATAAAGAACCAGAATGATTTAGAAACACAAGCCCTGTTGACTTCCATAGGTCAAAACAGCTGAAAATGAAAGATGGGTTTTAGTTGCTTAAACATAGGTATCCAGTGTCTCTTTAGAGGCTCTGGGCTATCCTCTAGTCCACAGTTCCTGATCCAGAAGAAAAACACATCTCTTGTAGCAATTGTATCATATCTGCCAGACCCGTGCAAGGTCCATGCTAGAGCATCTGAAACGATACCAGCTGCCTCTCTTGAGGCAACTACTTCCCCTACACGTTATTTTTCAGAGCTGATATTCTTGATGCCATCCATAAGAAGTGGGAGTGAGCAGTGTCTCTAATGACCAGGTCACTTATCAAAGTGTCTGGACATAAATTCAATGATTAATTTCTGCAGTTTTACCTGAAACTTGAGAACAATGACTGCTACAAGGTGAATGATACAAAAAGGCTCTCAATCATGGTAATGATTTGTATGGAGGAAAGGGAGATGACAACCTCAGACTGAGATAGGATACCATAAATTATCTTCCTGTTTTCATAGGTTTGGGGTTTATGTTGTCATCTGCAAGTTGGATTTAAATTGCTTTGTAGCATATGAATAGTTATCTCTGATTGCACCATACCCAGTAATGTTTGGTACGACAAAGAAACTTCTCTCTTCAGCCTATGAAATAAGGGAAGAAGCTGGGCTCAGCATCACTGTGCAGGGATGTATAAAGCCATTTGTGAAAGTTTGGGGGTATTTTAATCCCCAAGGATGATTGCATATTCAGATTTATTTATTATTATTATCCTGTACCAAATTTGAGACTCCTTATTAAACTCAAACACTATTTTTCACATTGAAGAGTGCAAACAGACCTCGAGGAAGGCACTTCCTTCTAAACTAACACTTCCCAGAACATAAATTAATCCCTAGATTCTCAATGTTTTCCCATTTAAAAGAGTAATGACTTAGGACTCGCTTATCTGCCTGAATTTCACATGACTTCAGCACCTAAGCTCTAAATATGTATCTTGGCACAATAGCTGTAGCCAACTGAATGGTGTGATTCATACAAGCACCGTTTCTGTCAGTCCTGTTACTTGCAAGCACTTCATTTTATTCGAGTCCCTTTGGAGACAGGTGAAAACATAGAGTGCAAAGGAAAAAATACTTTATTGTGAACATGGCACGTGTGAGACACATTTCAGAATATACTGTTATATATCAAAGGAGAACAACAACAAAAAAGCTCTGAGGCATGAGATAAATGACCAGTGCTTGAGACCAATGAAGAATATGCACACAGCTCTTCTAACAGCACAGTTCTGATACCAGTCACAACATTATTATACAGCTCTTATGATCAGAGGCAATTTAAACAATGTTTATAAAAAAATGCAATTAACGGGACCTACTCCTGCATTGTTGTACATCCAAAGCTTGAGTGAATCTTGTAGGTGTGTGGAGAGAACAAGAGCAAACTGACATCCTGCCTCAGGCAGCAGAAGGTAGAGATGGAAGAAACATCAAAAACAAAAGACAAAACCAGTGTTCTACAAAAGTAAAAAGGCAAATATTATCCCAAGGAACATTATTATTTTAATGAGAGATCTTAATTGCAGCATCCTGACTCCATAAAAGGCAATGAGAGTCTGCCATTGAGATTGGTGGAGCCTGAATTTCCCTCTGAAATTTAAAACATTCTTGTGTTAGTGTAAACATCAGCAGAAACATTATGTCAGCATCTAGACAAGTATTCAAGTGCTCTTTAAAAAAAAGAATAAAAACCAGAATGCTAACCCAAAATGCCAGTACATATCCAAAAGGCAGATAATTAAAAGGTTTTGTCAAATATACATTTAAAAATATTTAAAAGCATCCATTTTTTTAATATTTGTGTATCATCGCTAGGTAGGGAGCTATGAGAAACATCTGAATTATTTGCAGTGATAAAGGAAGGGCACAGTGTTTGCTCAGTTTTATTTGAAATCAGGATTTTTCCACTTTGGAGTCATGATATCTACCTGCACAGCCTGGTGCTGAGGAGTGGTTGTACCTCATTATTATGAAATATACTCCTTCCGTGCAAGTATTCCAGCACGATTCCTCATGAGCCATTTACACCCATACATATGTCAGTAAAAAACAGAACATTAAGGAAAATTCCTTGAAGAAATATTTTTTTTGTCTTTAAGAAACTCAGTGAGATTTTACATCATGGCAATTTACAATCATGCATTTGGAGACCCAGAGTCAATACAACTTTTCCATTTACTGTTACAGTTGTGCCTGTCTTCAAACAGTTCTTTGCTAATTTTCATGCGGATCTCAGGACTGGATAACAGCTCCTTTATCTGATTCAGTCTGGAGGACAGGGCTTGCGTTTCTCTGTGCAAAGCTTCCTTTACTAAGTCTGCTTGATGGCTCTTTCCTAGAGGAAGAGAACAATATAATACATTTTATAACAACTAATGCCATTTAGAATCACTAACGTATGGAGACAGAGACAATATATGGTTTGGACAACATTAAGTGCTCAGCCTTTTTCTCATATTTACTTATTATAGAAAAGGTACTTTGTCAAAAAAATAGAATTTACCTCAACAAATGCTACCAAAAAGTAAAGAACAGTACAGCATCACATTTAAGAGAAACTCCAGTTGTATTACATACTGTGTAACAGTATCTGCGATGAAGAGCTGTAGTGGTAATTTTTAGCTTGGGATTGACTGCTGTTGACTAGGAAACAGCACGTGCTCTCCCACGGAGCAGGCAGCCCTGCAGCAGTGCCAAACCTCGGGCAGAGGGCATCGCTTCCACTTACGGCGAGGCCTCTTCCACAGCCATTCATGACAATCCAAAAGGCAAATGCAAAAGGTTCAGTTTCTCTTCAAAAGCAAGGAAGGGACTCTTAGTATCAAGAGCAAGTGAAGACTGGAGCCGCCTGCTTCACCATTCTTGTCTTTTTTCCACTGTCCATCCCTCCCAGCATTCAACAGATTTTTGGCAGTGCAAGCACTTATGAAACTGGTAGACAGCGTCCTTTGATTCAGAACAAACTTTTGATAAGAGACTCACAAAGCAGAGTGCCTGTCACCCAGCACCACTCAGCAAATTTCAGCAGGGAGCTAGGACATGTGTTTGTGTTTATTCTTGGTGGGATATGTGCTCCCGGGCTTTTTTGCACAGTGGTCACTTGCTGTTATCATTGCCGCTCTCATTCTTACTGCCGCTTGCCGCTTCTTCAGTTTTCATGGGGCTTCCATCAGTCTGTCTGGTTTTGTTTTGTGTTTCTTCTAAATATTGCTGTACAGCCTTCAGCACCGCATTCTCCACCAGCCTTTTGCTGAGGCTCACCAGCTCTGCATCGTCTGGCTCTGCTGCATGTTTTTCACCTATGTGTCACAACAGATAAGAGAAGGAATTCATTGCCAAGGAAAGATGCAAGGAAAGCCGCAACTCTATCAGAAGCCTCTGCTGAGCTAGATTTGAAGTTATTAGCTGACTCTTCCTGATTGGAAAAGGAAATTTCCTCCCCCTCAAGCTCCAAACCAAAAGCGTTTCATGATGTATAGAGCACATCAGATCAAAAATACTTCACTGCTCATCTTTATTGTAACACTCCGGTAAAAGTCAGTGGCTAATAGTATGAGCACCCACTCAGCTTAGAAGAGGAAGCATGCAAATTTAATTTCTTCCAGCCAACAATCATCCATGCTACCTGGGCAACGATGAAGAACATGGCACACGATGAATTTACATTTTAGCAGCATTCTTAAATTTAGCTGCCCTTGTTTTCTGAGTTTGCTTAATAAATCTAAAATCTTCAACTAATTTATTCATTGTATCTAATTCAAGAGTGTCTCATGGGAAAAATGACTAAGTTAGTCTAAATGCAAGTTAGATTTTTTTTTTTTTCCTAAACAAAGCATAAAACTTGGAAAACCAAATATATCCCCTCCCTCCTATCTCTTCCATCTTCTAGGTTAAAGCTCTGAGATTGAAGGAATGCAAGTTCCAGCAGTCTATTCTTAGATAAATGCTGATAAAAGCAAGAAGCTGCCATTTCCCTGCTTTGCTAAGAGTTCACACAAATAAACATATGCAATGACATAACTATACAGAGTGAGGATTCTCATCCAACAGTACATATATTTTGGAACTGTATTTTTCAATGAATCATTTCCCTAATAAACTACATAGCCTACTAAAGCATCCTCCTTTTATGAGGAATGCAACCCAGGAAAAGCAGATTTTATTGTCCAATTTGCACTGGCCGTGCAATTTTCCACTTTGAAATTTCTTGCACTGGGTAAATAACTGTTTCCTTCCACCTACATTTAAAGGCCATACTTTTAATGTCCCTTTTCTGGAGTTAGCATTCTGCAACTAGCAATAAGAAGCTGCTTAGTCACACACATCTGCTGCAAGAGATACTATTGTTTGCTCTCAAGCACAAAGCTCTGTACTGTTCAATTATCTAAATTTGCTCCTTTTCATATATGTAAATTTATTCAAGTTTGCTAGCACTTTTAGATTAGTCCTACATGACTTTTATTAGTCTTCTTAGTGGACTGAACAACCCGGGAGTGATTTCACTGGTAAAGACATAATTCACATGGAGATTTGAGGGGGAGAGGGAGAGGTAAGCAAAGCTCTTCATTTTCAGAGGCAGTGCCTTTATTAGCTGTTCACATGAGCATCCCACTCTGCAACAGTGAGACAGACCAAACTCTTCCAGTTCTGGGCCTCTGCAGCAGTGTTATTGTAGGGAAGGAAGAAGTGCACTCATCAGCTGCAGAGTCATCAAACTCAACCTGGGTAAAATATCTCCTTGTTTTTTGGAAACAAATTTGAAGCTTTTTTAAAAAGGCTGCCATAGAAATAGTTTTGGTTAAACCAAAACGATCTGCCCACACAACTCGGAACAAAATCAATGGGAAATATGGTGCTCAGGCACTCCGACACTTGACCCTGTATAGTACTTAACATGCAGAACACGACTCATCAGTCACAGAGACCTCCAGACACCACAAACCAGAAATATTTACTCCTAATTTTACTTGTAGCACATTGTATTATTCTTACAGTCAAAAAGAGGACAGAGCTCTACTCTTACAGGTATTTTCTGTGAACCAGTTCTTGTTTACATACTTCTGTACAAAACACTTATCTACTACTACCTTTAAAACTTCAAATTTGATAAATAACCAACTGTGCAAGTGATTTCTCAAGCTTGAAAAAAGTCACTACTTAGAGTAAGCTTTGTACAAGTACAGTTTAAATAGCTACAGAATAATGTTTGGGGATTCTTTTGTCACTTGTTTGGTTTTAGTATTTTGAGACATTTCATGGCTCACCAAAGCCTGGAGCCGAGTCTATAGTACCTCCTAAGTAAGGTCTTCATTCCCACCGGGAATGTGACTGACGCATGAATGCGCTCACATCCCTGGATGAAGGGTGCCCTTGGATTTATCTGTGTGGCCACCTTGGTGGACTGGCACGTGGTGCTATGTGATTCACTCCTGCTCTGTTTATATTCCCAGGTTCCCTAGCTAGCAGTTGTGTGAGTGTCTCTGCATGCTGAGGTGGTTGTATGCTATTGTTTCAGTCCTATTCAGGACTCTAGACAAAAAGAAATAGGTCATGTAGTAATAACAGATATTGATCGACTATATTTACTTGAATATTTAACACACATATATGTCCCATTTATGTCTCTCTCTCCGTGCTGTATCTGCTGCTTAGATGTATACATTCTTCTACAGCAGGTAAATGCTTCTTTGTGTAGACTGTCTTATATGATTTGAATTATCAGAACATCAGTAAAAAGCCATCACAGGTACAAATGATTTAGATTTAAAAGGGAGGTTGAAAAAATCAGTATTGCTTTGTAAACTCTGTTCTGTAAAGGGAACAGATATACCAGCGTGCACTGTATTTGCATCTATGCTGTGCCTCTCAGTTTGGACTGTGCCACTACTTTATTTCTGTGTCTGTGAATAAAAAAATTGCACTGCCTTCTCCCACATATGGCTCAAAATAAAACAAACAAACAAACAAAAACCAACAAAAAACAACCAAACCACTACAAAAAAGCCCTTTCATTTTTTTCTGCAATTTTCTAAAGATGAAAACAAATTCATATTCTGTGACTGCATCTCAATACATCCATGTGGAGCAGTGCTTCTCCTTAGCAGAAGTGAAGCATACTGATTGCCCTGAGATGATGACCATTTCTTGTAAAAGGGAACTTCCAGCTGCACAGAAGTATTCAAAAGTGGTTTATGATCCCAGCTTGCTGCTAGCACTTACCAACATGAACCAGATCCCTGCAACCAAATCCAAGCTTGGATTCAAATTCACTGTCCTCTCCCTCTACTGGGCTAGGTTTACTATCAAAGTCTCCACCCCCTTATGCTACAGAACTGGGGTCTGGATTTTGAATAGCACAATGGAACAAACCAGACTTTGTGGTCCTGGTACAGCATTTTCACATGGCCCTGATACAGCTTGTTTTAGAGGCCATGTGGATAGTTCAGATTTGGAGAGACACAGGACGGTCACTTGGATGCTTCTCCTGTTTATACTACCAGCCCATTTTTTGTGAGAGAATTAATAGAAGGAACCAACAGTGGATCTCTTTTTACAGAAAAAAAAACACAACAGTTTTACAAGCTTTTACCAGCTACACTCCAAGACAACATTCTGCAATCCCCATCTCATAGCCTCAGCACACTGGGGTTTGTTTCTCCTTCCAGCAACCTTTCATCACGATAAAAAGTTGACAACAAAGGGCAAATTACTAAGACGATCCTTGTTCTTTTGAATAGGTGACTGAGACCAGCTGGGAAGTCTGTAACCTGGCAGGAGAGGTTACAGTCTGCACCCAAGGGAGGGCTGTGGTACCAGACATGCCTCAGTCTACCTTCTGGTTCATCTGGTTTCCTAAAACCGTTTTTACAAATGCTAGAAAGAGAAAACCACCCAGGACTTAGGCAATCTTTCAAAAATTATATGGTAAGAAATTCCTTCTGAATGCTGGAAAATTTCATTTTTTTATTTACTCAGTGTCTCTTACTGACACCAAGAGTCCGAGACAAGTTGCTGTTGCATACACGCAAAGATTTCACAAGACTCCTCTTCCCATGGAGACTCCTCCGTGGCTCCAGCTCATAATCAGTTATGAAGGAAGCAGACAACTACCCTAACTATGGATGGATTAAGAAACCTTCAGCAGATGGCTATCAATTATTTCTGCAGGTGGTGGGGTTGGGAAAAAAAAAAAGGAAGGCCAATAAACAAATGCCAGACAGATGTCAGCAGGCGAATTCATACAGTTTGCGATGTCAGTGGCTGTGCCTTTATCAAGGTTCACTATCTTTATGTCAGCAGGAAAAAAACAGACTCATGATCTATACCCAAGACCTTTACTCACAATGTCCAGGCAGACACAGACTATAGCAAGGCAGTCATGCCTGGCTGCAGCCTGTGGAAACATCTACTTTTTGCTACACTAGACTTTTTCAGCTATGGAATCCAATTCAAAATTAAATCTCGTTGACTTCTGTGGGAACTGGATGAGGTTTCCCCACCTCCATATTGAACTGCAACGTCCTATACATCAGAACAATGTGTTGAACATTTTCTTTACTGAGGATTTTCAGACAAATGTGGTAGACCGTATATTTTAACAAAACTATAGCATTAGAGAAAAAACATCCCTCTTCAGCCTGCAAAGACAGTGAGTCCACAGTCCATAAGAAGCTGAACAGCAAGCTATAATCAGGCACCAGACTGTATGCTTCCCACCTTTGCAAAAGACTGAAAATGAGCCAGCACATTCAAGATCGTGGTTTTAAAGAAATGAACACAAACATGAGCATGTGCCCATATCTAATCAACACAATAAACATAGTCAGGAAAGTCACAACTCTGAACAGCTCCTTGTTAATTAGGAAGGACTTCCATGAAATGTCTTGAGTGGTCACTTAAAGAATTGGCACAAATAAGGCACTGAGAGGAAGGGTGAAATAATAATCTCATCATGACATGGTGGTGATGATATTTGTGTTGCTGGGTGTTTGCACCTGATGTTAAGCAGGGTGTATTGTTTAGCCCTCCTCTTGGAAACCTAACAAACTTCTCTACTTTTCCACATGTTGCTCTGTAAATACAGGACTGTCTAACAAGGCAACACAGGCAATACCAGTCTGTCCTCCATGCTGAATACACGGGTTTCTAGATTGCTGGAACAAATAAACCAAATAAAATTAGAAATATCTACTACAGAGGAAGTGAAGGGTGTTGCAGCTATCCATAGAACACAGTGCTCTTGCCAGTTTCAGTGATGATATCAGGAATACCTCTTTGAGCTGGAGACTTGGTGAACATGGCAGAAGTTTGGTTTCTTACAGACAAACCCCTCTGAAGCTCAGAGATCTAGAAGTTCTGAACCACCTCTAGCTGTAAGTGGAGAAACAGGATGTGCTCTGCTAAACCTACTCTTCCTTCTACGAGCACTGAAGGATGCAATGCCACGGGCACAAGCCTTCAGAACAAACAAAAAAGGTAACTAAGACTGCCTGGCACACTGGGAGTTCTGTTAAATATTATAGGTTTAATTTCCTATTAAAAGAGACCTGCTAACAGAGAAGTTTCTTGACTCCCTTAATGTAGTTTAAGGCTTATTGAACTTATTATTAAATCTGCTGCAACAGGAAACAAAGATAATGTAACGGCTGAAGGAAAGAATATGGCTTAAAAAGCTGCTACTCAGGTAGAGAAAACAGTTACAGAAGTGTTTTTGTATAACCACAGGAACATTCCCTGCACATGCTGGTAATTGGAAAAACAAAACATGCAGGCAGAATTATTCACCCTCCTTCACCATCCTCAGCATTGCCTGGTGCTAGCAGCTCGGGGGAAATGGAGCACAGGAGATACCTGGGCCAGCAGCGTTAGTGGGGAAAGCAGGAGAGCTCCTTCTCCCCTCAGCACACAGCCAAGGGGGTGCCTCCCACTGTTTTCAGAGCCTGAGAGAGAGAAGTGTCTTGCCAGGGAAAAGCTGGGAAAACAGGCCAGATCACGCAGTGATCAATCTCATCTTCAAAGGCCCTCCAGAAACAATACTGAGAATGTAACGCACTATGGGGTGCTATAGATCCCTGTGAAGGGTGCTTCCCAATCAACCCCAGTCACCAGTGACAGTGGCCAGAGCTGGACGCTCTTGAAGGCAGAAAATCAGCCTGCTAGGTCACTAGGCTAAGGAAGGTGTTTGCCCAAGAAATGCAGCAGCTGACCAAAATGGGATACACATGGATTTTAACTGCCAAAGTCCGAGTGTGTTGCCAAATCGCTAATGGACCAGTCAACAGTGAAAACTGAATGGTTACTCACCAGTATGATGAAGGAAATAATTTAAGTTACATTCACCTCTTGTTACTGTTTCCTATCCTTATATTCTCTGTGAACTTTAATTTCTTTTCTTTACAATTCATCTGTTACTACACAGCTTCTAGTAAGACCCTATCTTGGCTGAGAGTTATTAGCACTGTCAAGTAGATTATTAAAAAAAAAACAAAAACACATTTTTTGGACTACGATGGATATTAAACAAATGTTAGTAAGTGAATCATAACAAGCTGATCCTGCATTGTTGCTCCTCCTGAGCTCAGATAAAGACTCCACGCAAACTCATGTTATCAAATTGTCTCCCACATAGGACCTGTCT
The DNA here is from genome assembly GCA_027560015.1 of Chloroceryle amazona. Classification (NCBI taxonomy): domain Eukaryota; kingdom Metazoa; phylum Chordata; class Aves; order Coraciiformes; family Cerylidae; genus Chloroceryle; species Chloroceryle amazona. Next base: position 49,362 of record JANHFX010008008.1, read on the forward strand.
TTCCCCAGGGAAAGCAACTTTTAATATATTTGTAAATCACAGAAAAGTAAAATTTTAATCAATGTGCATTTTCATTTAATTATTTCTATTTCAGTAACATGAGTTCTGAAACACAGCTGCATACGGCTTGAACTGCAACAGGAAGATGAAATCTTGTACAAAAACAATTAAGAGGTAAGCATAATTGCAGTTCAAGAGGATGCTCATAAAATACTGGAATACAGTGCAAATTTTATGGAAAAAATGACATTTGCAAGGTATTTTTAACATTTCTGCAATCATACTTATTTAGACCCTAAATGTCATGGAAGAAGGTTAGAGTCATCTCTTCACAGGAGCATCTAATATGGAATTGAACTGCTAGTTTAACTGCATCCTAAGGTGGTCAAAATGGATGGGTCTAATCCTTTTCCCTCAGGATCTTGCATGAAGAAACTCAACCCACTTCATCAGCTTCTTGGGCAAACCACAAAGGTTTGGTTTTTTGAGCATAAGAGGAATATTGCTGCTGTCTTGCAGCTCCTGGATCAAGCCTATAGACTGTGACCAAACTTGTTAACAGCTTTGGGAAAGCTAACATAACACCCTTAAGTCAATTTGAATGTCATTAAAAAAAATAAAATAAAATTAAGAACTTTATGGCATTTTCTATCTTAATCATCTTTATCTATTATATATTTTGTCTTTCCACCTTCCCTTTTGTTTGCCACATAACTTCCACTTTAAATGTGGGGTTTTTTACAGCTAGAATTTGACGTACTCTGATTTTGAGATGCAGCTGTATACGTGTTCATTGCTCTACCACATACATCTTTATAAATATGAAACGTACTTTTGACACTTGGAAAGGTTAGTTGATAACAATTTAGACCTCTCTTTAAATGCTCTGGCTCTGAACCCATGAATCTACTGCTTAGGATATTCTTCAGGACAAGCTTTTCCTTAACTTGAGTCTCTCTCTAAAAGCCCAAATGCACTTACTTACAAGAACAGTGCATCTCGATATCCAAAAAACATACTAAGGTAAGATAAGAGGCAAGTTCAGACAGATGTTTGGTCATAATAAATTGCTCTGTGCCATGTTTTTTTCTGTCACCTCAGCCATATGAAATCAGCAGTTAAGAATGCTGAAGCTATGATTACAGTTCACTTAATCTAATTAACAGCAATCGAAAAATTGTTGCTAGACTATAGCATAAAGAGATGGCTTAACGAAATCCGTGGATGAAAAAAAATGATACATTACCATGTCATAAAACTAAATTTAATGCAATCAATCCTTCACATAAAATAAGTAGACTTTAGAACCTAGGACAAGAAAAAAAATGAAAGAATAATAATATTGCAGGACAAGTGATTTTTTCCATCCTATTTTCTTTATGAATATATGTTAAGTTGATGCACAAGCAAGTATCAATCAAAATTAACAATATTCTGAAGTCTGCTTCACCTTTAGAAATCAAGAATGTGTCTTGATTATTTGTCTGAACCAGTGGGCCTTACTTTCACTTCCTTCCTATGCTAAATATCAAATAGTTCTAAAAGCATTTTCTTTGTGAAAGAACATAAATCTCCGTAAGAACCTAACCAACATTTCCCTACCTGATAGCAACACTTCCTTCATGAGAGAAATTCCCTACAGCTCTTACACTGCATGCCAGCAAAAGAACAACTTCCTTCCTCTCTTCACCCATATTCCTACTTCCTCAAACTCAGCCAAGCCTATTCTAGCAGCACTTCAATTAAATCAAGCCACAAAAACATGTCTGCTATGCCAAAACCTGAACTAATTCGCACAACTTTTAACAACTTGCACTCTGTACCAAAATGGATCGTTGATTACCACACCTGAAAACTGATGGCTCTCTTCTCCTTCCACTCCCTCCCTTTGCCATTTGCAAATTTTATCCCTCCCTACACAGGATACACAATTCCATCCCTTCCTCTTCAGCAGCTCAAGAATTCTAATTCTGACCAGTTAACATCAGTGAAGAACTGCTTATTTATGACAGCTGGTCTTCTGCAACTTTATTTCTATCAGGCTATACAGTTCTAATTTGGATTTTCATCTCTGTTTGTTCATCCCCTTTTATTTTGAACTAGTATTTTCCTCAGACTTTCTCCAACTCGGAGTAAAAGAATAAAGATTGGATATTCATGCCAAAACCAGACATTGCATTTCTCTTCACTACATTCAGAACCAACTGTGAAATCACAAGCAGGCATCTTTCCTTCACTCCAGCTAAACAGCAACACATTTGATTCCATAGATCCCTTTTGCCTTTATGTCCTCCACATAGGTAACTTCTCTTACTTCTGTGTTTGGCTACAGAAGCCAATAGAAGTTCAGTAAGGATGAGGAGAAGGAAAAGAGATGGACAATGCTCCCCTAAAAAGTACATTATATCGCTCATGATTTTGAGACTTAGCAAGATGGGTGAACACGTAGGGTAGTTGCTCAGCACAATGCTACGTGGTTTTCACTCCAAGGATGCAGGTATAGCCTACATCAGAGGGCTATGTATTGTTACCATGTGGGGACACCAGAAGAAGTAACCCAGAACATTTGAGAATCAGCCTGTCCCCAGCCTGTGTGCAACACCACGTCAATCCAGGTATTCCACTGCTGATGTAAGAGCTTATACTTTGACACATTTTACCCCATGATGTGTTTTTATCCAAAATCTAATCCTATAATCTCTATTTTACGCCTTCTATAGAGATTATAGTTTATGAAGGAACAAGGAAATAAAATGAATCATTCAAAGCAAAATGATGCACTTCATTTGGAACAGTTACTGTTATCATCATTATTATTACTCACTTGTGCTGAAGCAGGCATTACAGGCAACGCTCCCATGACCTGGGCTGTGTTACATCAAGCCCTCTGTCCTTATTATACCCATCCCTCCTTCCAAATGTTTCAAGCTAATTATAACAGAGAACAAAGACAATGTGTGAATAGGGCACTCGGGTGGGGTCAACCGAAAGTAACGGTTTGTTCATTAAATCAGAGGATCGACAGCGTTTCAAAACATGCAAACACTTCACCAAATTGCCTTTTTCTTTTACTCTTCTTATCTCTGACTTTAGGAGGGTGCTCAATCACTAGAACTCACCTTACTCACAGGTTATATTTTGTAGAACTACAAGAATAAACTTTTCATTTTGTGCTGGAAAAACCTCCCACGTTCTATTAATGCTGTGTATGTGAAAAGTAAAAGGGGAGCTGGGAGAAGAGAGGCAGAAAGGAAAAACTTTTTGATTGCATTAAGCTATACTAGATGGTAATGGATTTTTAAGAGAGCAAAAAATGTTACTCATTTGCTGATTCTCCTCAGCCACAGTAAGTGCTGTAGCAAACATTCCCGATACTTAATGTATTTTTGTTCAATCCCCGTGCTTTGTATTAAAGTGGAAAATTGAATAAAATGCCATTTAAAAATTATTGCTATGATGTGAAGCGGGATGAGCAACACAATAATAGACCATGGCATAAGACATTTCTCCTCTTAGCTAAAGGATACAAATTCTCTAGTGAGAGCAAATGAATTATCCATGCCTGTGGATTTTAACTCACAGGAAACTCAGCAAGTGCCCAGATGAAGTTCACCTGAGACTGGCAGATTTACAAAGGGATTAAGTCATCAGCAGAAAAGATAAAGTGGATTTTGAGATTTTGGGGATTGGATTCCAGAGGAGATATCTAATAAGAAGTGAATTTTTTCTATACCAATTTAGGACAGCAGTTCCTACGGTTCATAAGAGTTAAAGGCAGGGTCAAGGGCCTGACAAAAGTTCAGCTCTGTGTGCTAACATCAGAATTACAAGTCTAAAAGCACCAACTATTGAAGAGTTTGGCAGTGCTGAATCTATACCTGGTACAGTGTTCTTTCAGCTACTTAAGGCCCAAGGACTTAGTCTGCAGTCAACTGTTTTATCAGTTGAAGGTATCTAAATTTTAAAGAATCTTTGTGGCATCCAGTCCATTTTCCTTTTGTTAAGGCAAGATAATTTCACAGTCTTTCCTCCGTGTTAACTTCCACAGCACATATCACCCTATACCCTGAACTCCTCCAAATCCCAGTCTGTTCTGTCAATTCTACTCTTCAGGCTTAGAGAAACAGAATTACTCAAATGTTAGGAACGGCTGAAATGATCAGGTATGAAACACTACTAAACCAGCAATCATCAGCTGCTGAAAAACGTGCCATCGTGTCTTACTACAAAATACTTGACGAGGGATCTTCTTTTCCACTTTGCCTATAATAATTCCACAAATAACAACACGCCAGTGTCATTTAAAGGACAACCCTTCACTGGACCAAGGACCTTTGGTTACCTTTTCTTTGTTTGTCTGCATTAATCTGAAAATCTTGGTTACAACGTTGCAAAATGTAGAGCCTCTCTGCAGTCCAGCATCTGTCACTGACAGGAAGCTTTTCCTGAAATATATACAAAATGTTCTCTCCTTCTTATTTCAGGTGATGCAATAGAAGTAATCCCATGCCATCTTAACAGTTGCTTAATCGTGTTAACCAGTTCCTCCTCCTGCCTTCTGGCTCTGTTTTCTCAAAACTAGCAAGTTCCTACTGTCAGAGCATGTGAGCTGTTCTCAAAATGGAGCTCTGCAGTCCCCCAGGCATTTTCTGAACCACAGCCTGGGCTCCTACTCTGCATTTGGAGAATTAACTTCTTACGTTTTCAAACATAACCTTCTCCAAACTTCTTCCTCTGCTCCGTGATTGTGCCTCTTGTGCTTCTAGGACAAAATAGTTACTCTAGCCTTCCCAGTGCAAATTTAGCTTACACTGCACGCATGCCATTTCTGATAAAAGGTTGTAGATCTGCTGGCACATGGTCTTGCTGGAGGGGAAAAAAAAAAGATAGGGTTTGGGATTTCTTTTTTACTTCTCAGAGGTGAATCTTTTCCACAGATGAAACCTGTTTCCCCCCATTTTTCAAAGAGGACTGATTACAGCTTTCTGATCCATTTCCAATACAGAAATGTCAAATTTGAGTCTTATTATTTGTCCAGATTTTGGTTTCTAGAGACCTTTAATGGAACAAAATCATTTATTTTGTCTTTCTTATTTCCATGGTATCTTTAAGAGTGGCTGTGCAGACCCATTTTATGTGGGATTTTAAAAAATTTAATTGGCTTCTGGAATAACAGTTAAAACATGTCTCCCTGCTTCCAGGAATACCACTCTCCATTAGAAAACAAATCACTCAATTATCTACCATTAAGTATCACAAATGAGATAGTATCGGAGCAAAAAAGCAAATTGAAAAGATCAGGTTAGGAAGAAGTAGACAACTACCACTTTGGGTTGTGTAATACTTTCCCACTCCAAAGTGGGGCAATTCTATTTCTGTAATAGACAATTTTTTTTTCCATATGTGACAATTTCTACATTGTGAATGGCACCACTAAACTCACAGGGATTGGGTTACAGTAGGACTTGTCATACAGCAATACAGCAGCTTGAAGCAAATGTGCACCTAAATCAGAGTAGCTGTTCATGTATAGCAATAGAGAGCAGTATTTCGTGTTTAGCATGTCACACTTAGCTGTCTGTACTGTGCATCTGCTCACACATCACTTTGGAGCAGAGAAGGGAAATTCAATTTAGGTTCTACGCTGACGTTAGACATAACACCTGTCCTCACAGTTACATGAAAAGCTTCTCTGAAACCCAGGGCTTCATTCAGAGGTACCTGGCTATGTTTACACAGGTGAGCTCCACAATGCTGGTACCTGCTCTTTGGCTACGAGACCATTTAGCACAGTTAGTTGGTGCTAACTCCTAGCCAGTGCCCTTTTGCAGGACCAGAACTATGCCAGGGTCATAGCATGGACAAAGCAGTTCCAGCACCCAGGTGCATCCCCAGACACCCCTTCCTGCAGTACACAGGAGCACAAGACAGGCAGAGAGATCTGCAGAGCCGGGGCATGTCTGTAGGTAGCAGAGATGAGAAATACATTGAGTCAGAGTCTGCATTCATGAAAGGGTTACTTAGTGGATTTCTACTGGATGAGGTTTTTACCAGTAACTCCAAAGCAGCCCAGCACCAATTACCACAGAAATAAGAACTAAGAACCATTTCAGAGAGTCATGCAGAGTAGCTAGAGTAATGTGTGCACCAGAGGACGGGATTTAGATCCTGACTCCAGTAAAGCTCTGGGAATGCCACAATTTCCATTTCCTCTTTCACTGAAATGAAATGGTACTGCTCTAGTGCTAGCTTCATATCCAAGTGTAAGGAAACAGAACTTTATAAAACTCAGTAAACTGAGGAAGAATGTAATCATTGGTATGAGAAACAGTACTACGAGGATTTCCATTATACTGAATAAATTATTTGGATGTTGTTCACTGGGAATATAGGGCAGCTTTTAATATTATCCGATAGCAGCAGCCTATAATTTACCCTTTGGAAATTAATAAAAACATCACATTGTAGCCTTTGCCTTATTCAATAGTGTGCTAGAGTAATGCAAGCACAGTTCCTCTGAGAACCCACTCTTCCTTGCACTGTGTTACTAAATTAATCTTTAAATCCCCTTAACAGCTTAGAAGAGAGAGTATCTCATGCCTAGGTGTACAAGGGGTGAATACAACCCATATTTTCCATGAATGAGCAATAATGTTTAACCTGCATACTTATAAAAGTAAGAGAAATCTAATACAACACTTCCTAAGGGAAACATCTGCATACAAGACACTCAGTGAAGTTCCTCTCTTCAGTTCACCCAAGACATGTTTATATATGTTTACTTTGGGTTTTGCCCTTTATTCTCCTTTTCAAACCCAGAAGGATATGGGATAGCAGCAGCAGACAAACTGCTTAAGCAAAGAAGTATGAATGCAAAAAATTTACAAGTGATCTTACTTTCCCTTCCAGGGTAACTCTTGCTATAAGAAATCCCGTTGGAAGTCTCCTGCAAGAGCCATGGGAGCAGACAATCAGCCTGATTTTTAATGCCCAGGGCTGCAAGAACAGTATTTTACCCGGGCTCCTTCCCTTGCTGTGTACATACTTACAAAGAGGATTCCAGATGGAGCTGGCAATTTGTGGGCTTGCCATCTGAACCAGTCTCTCTGATATTATTTATAGAAGATCTGCTATTAAGTGGGCTAGCTGATATTTTCATCCACCTCTCGCTACAGCCCTTGACTCCGGGGACTGCCAGCGGGCTGTCACAGCCATGACACTTGGCAGGCTGGGTCCTTGCTTGGTATAAATCAGCACTATTCTTGCTTACTGCTGCTAAGGGTTTCGCTTGACATTTTCACTACCGCTTGATTTGTACCCCCAGATAATCTGTCTCACTTTCATGGTTTTACTTGTGTGTTTAGCAAAAATCCGTCAACACTGCTAGCTTGCTTCTAATTGAGTATTCCAACAAAAGTGTCTTTTCAGACAGCTTCCAAGCACTGTAGTACTAAGATGGTATTATATTAATTAAAACTAATTATCTCAATAATAAACACTAGTAAAATTTCCAGTTCAGTTACTGTTCACTGGAAATTTTTCTGAGATTTTATCAGTACTAGAAAAGTATAATATTTATTATGCAGAAATAAATTTGTGGGCAAAAGCAACGTGTATTCTTATTTATGTTATGGTGCAAATTGATAGCCAGTAGTTGACTGTCTATTTCCCCTTTACAGAAGATGAAAAGCTATTACCCATTATACTATATTTAAAGAGAGTTATTCACTTCTCTGCAAGTTTTTGTTCTAACTTTATGCTGGAGATTTACAAAACTAATTGGATTTGAAAGTTTCGGCCCCATGAGCAATGGTATTCACCATTCTTTGGTCTGTACTACGGTTTGGTTTTTCGAACCAAGCGGTGGCACAATTTGGAATGGGAAATACAATTTTCAGCTGTAGTCTGCCACTGCAGCTGGTGGCCCACAGAAACACCCAGGGCTATTTGAATGCTATTGCAGTAGAACTGGCTCACATTCCAAATCACAGTAAAGCTTCCTTTTTCCTAGACTGTCATACGGACTGGTTTAGATATACTTTTGGATGTATTCTTGCCCACCAGGGCAATGAAATGACTGATGGTGGATGGAATTTAATCTGGTATCCACATAAACTAAGAAATACAGGGCTCAATTCTGTATCTGCTGAAGCTTTCTGTCTCCACAAACATTTGCCAATCAATTTAATTGAAGGAGCATCAGTGTGCTTGCTAAGGAGATCAAGAAAATACTACTTTTCATTTGGAATCTGCTCTTTTATTCATGCAGTTCTGTGAATGAAATACCTTCCGGAAACAATGAATAAAACATCTGGCTAATGTCACAGTTAGAAACTTCTCCACGTGGACTGCCTGACCTTGTAGCAAAGCATACTAAAAATTTATTTGGTCATAAATTTTAAAATGGAGAGCAAAAGCAGGAAAACAAATGACAGAGATAATTAATTGCATCAATGTGCAGTAAAATAAGTATTTTGAGGAAGGTCCCTCTCCTTGGCAGCAGATCATATTTTTCTTTCCTTTACGGTGCTATACACAAAACAGCAGCCATGCTGCACAGTACTGATCACCATCTCTTACCGTGGTTCATTTCCACCCAGAACAAACTGCAGAACCATAGTATAACTAATCATGCATTTTTCACAACACCCTCAACCAGCAGCCTCTGTTCAGTCTGACAAGCGTGCTGACTCGTTCCAGCAGTGGTGACCTTTGTGTAGGCTCCTTGAGATCACACGCTCAGTTCCCATAATCTGCAAAGAAGCCTTCAGCTGTAAACAAAAGAATTTTAATGCTGTCTCTCATCTTTGCTCAATGAAAAATCCCATAACAGAGTTATCCAGTACCAATGTGACTAAACAGTGAAGAATCTGCTCTGCTATAATTAAACAGATTACCTAAAAATCCACAAATGGCTCATACAATGCCCTTCACAGCAGAAATGAGGTAGAAACACACATCAGTTGTTTCGTTTTCTTTGATGGCTCTTAACATTACCAGACTGACATTAACCAACTATCATTTCTTTGCCAATAAACTAATTTCTGTAATTCTCAGAGAACTATCATTTTGAAGATCAGAAGAGGGTGGGGAAGCATACAAATATGAAGATAACCTTCTTATGAAATATAAGCATGCTAAATGCTACAGGACCTTGGAAGTTAGCCAACCAACAAGTAGTACAGCACTTGCTCCCGTGGGGCAGCAGACATGAGGCACTACAACTGGAAAGCATGGCAAAAAGGGGAAGATGCATAGACCATACACCTCTCGGGGATTTGCCCTTCCGACTATTCTTGCCATAGGTCCCAAAAAGCATTGGACTACAGCCTGGCAGGTCCACCTTAATCTCTCCATCTGGGTCTAGGGTAGGCACAGAGACACCATTTCACTGTCCTGAGATCACTGAACTTAGCAGGAATGCTGATGCTTCTCTTTGTCTACATGATTTCTTGTTTGATCCACAAATTATCAGTGCATCAGTCTGCACAGAAAGAGATTATTAGACACAGTAAAATCCCTTTCACTGCACCAAGGGAACAGGACAGTTTTACTTTATCTCAATATATATGTTACTAATAAAGTCTGTTGAGAGAGACACCATTATCAACCTATTCTGGCCAACGTCTCCTCCCCCTGCACTGCTAATCTTTCCCATGTGCAAGAAAAGCTTCAGCTCCTGGCTACCCCACCATCCTATTGGTTTGTTTACCTAACAACTGCCAGCATAGTAGCTTCTTTTCTATCAATGCTCATCTGTAACAAGTGAGGTGAATTAGCACCGTGTATAATCACAGACTTCTTGCTAGAACTCACAAATGATGACAGCTTGTAGCAACTCACCACAAAGTACGGGCAGGGTAAGCAAAAGCGTGACCAGTTTTCACATTCATAGCGTAACCCGGGTGGCAGGCATGCCAAAGATCACACAACTCTCACAGAGAGGGCAAAGAGGACTGTGATCACAGTGAAGATGAAAGCAAAAGACAAGAGTTATCTTATGCCTCCTCTGAAGGTCATTTAAACGGATATAAAAGACGTATATGATTCTGTCTCTCCCAAAGTGTTTGGGACCTAATAGAGTTGCAGAGGTACTTACAGTAAAGTAATAACAGCATGCAAAGAGAGGACCGTGCGCTTGGCCTCAGTGTGGAGAATAAACACAATTTCACAGCATAGGAGGAATCTGTGCCAATACTTCTGCAAAGTATCATCTGATAGCTGAAAAGGTCCTTATTTATTCCACCTACACCAAGTGATGATTTGGCAATTACACTGACTGTATGGTGGACATTAAGCTATTTACACGAATACTTAAGACAATGGACAGTCCAGATACAGACAGGAACAAACTGCCCACAAGAATACCCAGGAGGGAAGTTTTAAGAGGGTCTTAACCATCAGCACAGACAATTTCTGCAACTGGATCCTAGTGGCATCAGTAGAAGACAGCAAACAACCAACATATTGCAGTAACAGCAGGCTGCAGAGGACCTGGGCAGTTCTCATCTGACTGTACAGTCCTGAATCACTGGAGATCAGTTCTCTGCTGACACGGTTTTTTGAGAAGTGATCATTAAGTTCATTAAAGTTCTAAGTCCATTAACATGGAGTCAATTTTAGCAACCTCATCTCCATTTCAAAGTTTCTCATCGGGGTCTTCTGCACTTTTTTTATTACTCTTTTTCTTTCTCATCTTCTCTTAGTGGGATCAAGAAGCAATGTTGGTGTCCCATCATGAAACTAGTCACCTATAACCAATTAGCTAGTCCTGGTCTTCTGCTTGCTACAAATTAATTGAAATCTCTTTCTAACTTCTCATTGGTAATTCTTCAAGTCACAGAAACATAGAACTGTCTGGGTTGGAAGGGGCCTCTAAGAGCTCATCTGATCCAACCTCCTGCTGAGAGCAGGGACATCCTTAACTAGAGCAGGGTGCTCAGAGCTCTGTCAGCCCCACCTTGAATGTCTCCAGGGATGGGGCCTCCACCACCTCCCTG